>JAKTYL010000095.1:60963-91911 GCA_030578715.1 Magnusiomyces tetraspermus
TTTTTTTTTTTTTTTTTTTTTTTTTTTTTTTTTTTTTTTTTTTTTTTTTTTTTTTTTTTTTTTTTTTTTTTTTTTTTTTTTTTTTTTTTTTTTTTTTTTTTTTTTTTTTTTTTTTTTTTTTTTTTTCAGTTTATTCAATTCTGATGACTTTTGTACAAATAGTATTCTTTCTTTCCGTTTTCAATAAAGACCAAATCAATTAAAGTGAACTAAACAACTGTAAATATTACTAAATCCGACTAATAACAATATTACCAACCAACGACTAATCATACATACATAACCTTTTAGACCTTAAGCTGTTCCGCACAATTTTTTAACATTTTTGTCTTATGTCTCAAATGGCCATTTGCTTCCATTTAATCCCCACGTTCCTTCGATTTTTTGGATCAATTTTGTCCCTCCCCTCCTCCAACGGGTGATATCAATTAGTAACAGTTTTTTTTTATTTATACTTTTTTTGTATCACTTTTTGATTCTTTTGTTTGATTTTTTTGTACCATTCCCATCTGATTTTGACAATAAAATTAATTGAAAATAATTTGAAATCGTTTAAAATGGAGTCAAATGACGACAGGCCTTTCGATCAACCGTCGTCCAGCAATTTCTATTCTGGTCAATTTAATAGCTCTCAAACCGGCCAATTGAATAATACTTCGAATACAACAGAACAAAGGAATCAGCAGCAGAATCAACAACATCAACAGAACTCACAACAACAGCAACAACATAGCTTCTTGAATGAAACAATAAATATGAATAATTCACGCTCACTTATGGTTCCTGATTCGTATGATAGTCGTTTGGATTTTTATGAATTGCCTGGTCCTCAATCATATCTACGATTACCTGGATTGCAGTTTGGTAACAATTCTCCATCTCCAAATATGTTGTTACCTATTCATAATCTTCGAATGTCTCAACAACAACAACAACAACAACAGCAGTCTATGGGGTTGATGCTTCCTGGATGGAATCAATCACTATCTCAACAGCAAACAAATTACATTCAGCCAGACCTTTATTCTCAAAGGGCTTCTGAACTATGGCCTGATCAACGAGATCTCAATCAACAACAGAATTTACAACAGTCAAATCAAGCTAACTCTGTTAATAATGACTCTACTTTCTCCCAACAGCAACTTTCTAGTTTTAAACACAATACATTTCAACTTCCTCAACCCCAACAGTTCAGTTCCAAACTAGCCTCTTCTTCTAAGCTAACTCCTAGTCCTGATCACACTTTTATAAAACCAAACTATTCTAGTCCCTCTTATTTTAACAAAAGTCCTGGTAATGGCATTCCAAATGACAATAACAACAACAGTACTAATAACAATAATCTTAGAAACAACAACACCAACTCAAATAATATCAACGCCAACAACAACAGCCACTCCTCTAGTGTTGATAGAGATTTTACATTCTTAAACAACTCTTTTGGCTCTTCTTCTAATGAGCTACCTGCATTGTCTCTTTTCAGTCTACCTGCATTGATAAATTCTAGCAATTCTAGCTCTAGAAGTGGCTCTAGACTAAACCCAGCAGCCTCTTCATATAACCCAAACACTCACTTTAGTCCAAGCTCTTTGTTGAACTTTTCCTACAATATCAAAAACGAGTTCAAAAGTCCGACTCCTTTTTACGATATTGATAGTTTGATTGGCGATAACACCAACAGTTATTATCATCATTCTTTCAAAAGACCTAATGTGTTGGATATTGAACGTCCCAAGTACTGGGACATCCAGGACAATACATACTTTGAGGTTTTGGCTTTTGGTTCCCATAAACAAGTCAGTGAAGAGCAGTCTGAAATGCCAAATGCTAGAGATGATCCTTACTTTAAATCCTCTAGTCATCACTCTCTAGTCAGTGTTCCTCAACTGACTGTGCTACAAAAAGATGTTCCAAGTTTGTCTTTCTACAATAGCCTACTTGATTCTAAAAATCGTGCCAATATCAGCAACTCGTTACGGAAAGCTAATATAAGCATAAAAAACTCGCAAAATGCAAACGAGGCATCTAGTTCAGGAAAATCAAAGGCCGAGCCCAAAAAGTCTTCTTTTGAACATGTGATGCCTACAGCACAGGCTTACTTTGACTGGCACCGAAATCCAAACGCTTTCTACTACTTGAAACTATACCTCAACTTTATATACCTTAAAAGTCATTCACCGTCTGCTGCTGAGACTTTTAATAAAGTTATCAAAAGTTTGCATGTTACTCCTGATGACATTTCTCACTACAACAAAGAAATATGGTCAGTGGTTCTGGCACTACGTGATAATAAGTTTCCACTTGTAACTCCTGCTCTCATGAGTCCAACTATTGGCCAGAATCCTGTGACCACTTCAAAAGCTTCGAAAAATGGCAAAAGGCAGTCTGCACAGACTTCTTCTACTGATATTTATCTACACAACCAACTGGTAACTACAGGTATTAGAACAATCGAGGTTTGCGACAACCTCTGTATAGCAAACTGCTATGATACACCCAATTTCAAATGTATTCATTGTGGGTCTACAGAAACGCTTGAGCTTGAGTATCTGTCTCCTCGTAAACTAATTGGCCATATGATGACCAATTCGGTTTTGTCTCGTTCTATCAAATCTACTCCTATGGCAAAAAATCGACTTATTAACGACGTTTGGAATTCTAAGATTGTAAAGGATTTGAGAGCAAAAGGTATTCTTAAAACGCCATACGATCTTCTTCTTAATGTTGTTTTCGACTACAACCATACATTTAAAACCTCTGGTGTTGAGCTCGTCCAAATCTCGTTCATGTTGCTTAATTTACCTCCTTCTCAGCGCGAAAAGAAAGAGTCGTTGATTCCAGCCTTTTATTTTCCCAAGTATACCAAAAACAGGAAGTTCCCTGTGGACGTTGCGTCTTATATGCAAGTTATTGTTGACGATGTCAAGGAAATGAGCACTTATGGGTTTAGAGTGTTTGATGGTGATACGATGAAGCTAGAAGTTTGTAAAGCCTACATTGGATTTATCACAGGCGATATTTACTCGTTGAATTATTTCATAGGATATGGCCCTCGTTATAACGAGTCACCTTGTTGGGCTTGCTCAGCAGGCCAAATCGTACTTTCAGACTCGTTCAATACCAACCAACTGGACGCATCAAACAATACCTGGCCGTTGTATTACCAAGGCATTTACAGTTTTCAATTTCCGAACAATAATATATATGAAGACCCAAGCAGTTATCCCGAAGCTTTTGAAGATATGAATGATAGGCCGAGTAAAATGAAATTGTCGGATAGTGGAAAAAAGGCTGGAATTTTGTCTCAAAACCCGTTCTCAAGTCTCAACACTATTTCTCTGCCATACTCTTTCGTTCCAGATATTTCTATCCTTTACTACGATATTTTGGCACGAAAGTTTTTTACTTTGCTGTTTAGTCGTGGCGACGCTTTTTACAAGCGTTCTATGCAAAAGTCTTTCAGGTCTTCTATTGAAGCTCATAACCGGTTTTGCTATGTTATTGAGGCCATCAATGACTCTATTCTAAACAACTGGTTAGAAGAACCTCTTGATGCTGAAAAGATTTTGAAGGGTACTCCTGGCGCAATTACCATCCACCAGGCATCTCGTTTCTTGAAACTTTTCCCTATTATTTACGCCGAAGTTTTCAAGCCTAGTAACGATATTGAGGACAAGCTGATTTTGGAATTCAACTTGCTAATGCAAATTGCCATTTCTCGGGAAATTTCTGAAGGTGTGATTGACTTTTTGGAAACTTCCTTTTCTGATGTGGTCAAGACTTTGGAATTTGTGCTGACTTCCAATTATACTGTCAAGGAAAATCTTTCTATTTTCTCTCCTGCTCTTCACTTTACTTTGCATCTTGCTTCGTATCTTCGCAACTGTGGAAACTTGCGTTCGTTGAGCTCTAGTAAAGATGAACGTATGGTTAGAAACTTTAGTGGTGTTGAAGAGCAGCAAGATTTGGGCAATGTCAGTTTGCCTGAAATGGGCGGCCTTGGAAGCAATGGTACATACAACACTAGTGCCAACGGAATCACTGCATTGCAAGCTATAACTGACACCAACATTCAAAGTCTTGCTGTTCGTTTGCTTGTCCCAGCCGAAAGTACTATGAAGACTGGAAGTATCCAGCTAGTCCAACCACGCAAAAGTTATCAACCCATTGAACGCTCTTGGGAAGTTTTGACTAATGCGGAGAAACAGAATTACATTTCTCAAGAAGACGACTCCTTTTTGGGTGCCATTTTGTTTTCCAAGTTGAACCGACTGGTTTGGCGCTTTTTTAAACGTAACAAAACGTTTAAGATTTGTAATGTCAATCCTGATACTAGAGAAATCAGGTTTCCTGATCAAAATGATATTTTCCTTGATTTTGAACGGTGCCAGCGTTACAAGACGTGTCATTTCACGTCGTCAGATTCCCGTGCTCATGTTGACAGTGTTGTTCGATTGAAATCTAAAGACAAGGCTAGATACTGCCTTGCACAGGACTTTGTTCGTATTCGGTTTGATGTATGCAATCCTGACGGAACCAATGTTCGCGAAATGGAAAAGTCGTTAGTGCTTTACACAGAACTCACTACCCAGTTGGAAAAGTTGAGTGAGGTTTCTGAAGGCATTGATACTCGCAAGTCGTTCAAAAAGGGAACAGATTTTGGACCTGGTGTCAATGTCACTGGCAGGCCATCTAGCAAGAAGCATCAAATTGTGTATGGATACCAGTACTCTTTCCCATACAACGAGCAAGATGCTGCAGACTGCAAAGCCATAGGCCGCGTTTACTGTGACCCTCCTGCTGAGCAACGCTGGGATATTGCGCCTATTGAATCGATTTCGAACCCTGTTTACTCGGTCCCGATTGTGTCAAAGGAACGCAAGAATGTTACAGTGTATTTGGTTGATACAATGTTCAATTGTGAGATTTTGACAGGAAATAAGTGCTTTTCGATTGATAGCTCAATTTCGGAATACGATATTAATGAAGAATATGAAAAGGAGATTGCACGATACAAGTACAAGCCTCCTAAAAATTAATGAATGTTTTATTTTATTTTTGTTTTAATGCTTTTGATTTATTTACCGTTTTAGTTTTACTTTTGTTTTATTATTTTTGATTTATTGGATATGATTTTTTATTTCTATATTAGTTAGGTTTAACAGATATCATTTTGTTTATTGAATCATATAGTTGCACTTCATATGACTGTATTGCTCATAAATTTTTTACATTTTTATTTATACAAAATGATTATAAAAACTCTCATACTTCATTTTAAGAAGACTGAGGTAACAATCAATACTATCGACTTAATATTTGATCTGTTAAAGTTGAAGCTACTAGTTCAAATCAATATTGGTGACACATGTATACACTCAAAATTCCAACTTTTTCAAAAAACCGCAATCTTGTTTACAATTGTGAAATCAAAGTTGACCATTTCTTTTTTAATATTTTTTGCAACCTAACTGTTTCTTACTTATACTAATGAGCACTTTAATCACTCAAATTGATTCCGTTAGTCCTGAACTTTTTCTTTCATCAACAAGTATCATTTATCATAAAAATCAATGTGATAGTGAGAACCAAGTTAAACGTTTAAAATTCAATACGTTTTTTCCATGTATATTAACTTTCAAGTTTTTAGTCAAGCTATGACTTTTTGGATCCCAACTGTTATTGAAATAATAACTTTTACTATTATTTACTTTTACATATAACTTTTAAATACCTTTACGTATTGCTGAAACTAGTCTGCTTTCATTTTCTTTTTGCTTTTTTCTTTTTCCGACTGATTGCCATTCCCTCAAGTCTAAAGTTGAAAAAACGTAGTAGTATTGAGGTTGCCCAAAAATCATACATCATATGCTATAGTTAACAAACTATACTGGGGTTTCAAAGTATATGGTATCTTTTTTATTTGTATATGTATCGAAACAAATTTGAAAAGAGCTAATGTAAATTTAACTTTTGAAATGCACATTCTTATTTTTTTTTTTTTTAAAGTTGGTGTACAAATGGTTTTGGTATAAGTAAATGAGTTCATTGTGAGTAGCAACAAAAAATACTTAATGATGATGGTTTGAACATAAATGTTGATAAGGGGTGTTGAATTTGTATTGGTATTCTAGTATATAAAGCGGTGAGTTGTGGATAGTGGTGTGCTTATGAAGCGTATCAAAAAGCAAGGATATGCATTTTCGGGATATTGCACATATTATTATTCTTCTCTCAAATCAAAAAACAAAAACAAAAAAGTGTGTGCTACCTTCAGGGCACTTGCAGGAGGACCATAAATGATACAACCAAAAAAAACAGCCTCAAGTAACAAGTTTTTCTTCCTTTAAAATGTCAACATTTCAAAAAATCATTTGAATTGTTTTTTTTTTGCTGTATATAAACCAACAATTCAATATCTATCAGAAAGCTGATCAGTAGGATCAACAGATGTAGCACTGTAGGATCGCTGGTTATGTGCCGAAGGAGTGTTACTTATGTTTTTGCTATTGAGGTTTGAAGTACTTTGCCCATCTGAAAATGAGCTGATAGTTGAATTTTTCAATCCAGAAATGCCAGCAGAACTCGTACATCCATTTGAACTTGAACAACCATTAAAACTGGAACATTCGGTGGAGCTAGAACACCCGCTAGAACTGTGAACATTAAACAGTGCTGTAGCTGCAATCGCGTTGGGCGCAGAAATCGGATGCCTTGGTGACAAAGATTTAGAAGCAACGAGTGAGTGATTTCTGTTGTGGCTGGATTGTGAAGACTTGACTTTAACAGCCTCACGTTTTTTAGCTTGCTGTTGGTAGATCTTGCACCTTGCGTCGTAACTGCTGTTATTGTTGCTGATAGCCGATTCATAAGGAGGAGGTAGTAACATTGAAGGCTCAGCTGGAGAAGAAGGCAGGAATACATTTGAGTGCGTGCAGTTGGTATTGGGAATATGAATTGATGAGTCGATTGAAATTTCATAGCGTTTACGTTTAGGGAGAGGATCAGAAGGTTCCATGCACATCTACACGTTCAGGAGGAATCCTGTCTGGCCAAATTGTGCGAGCAATGCCTTTGAACGAAAGTTCAATTGCTCTGATTTTTGCAGGTTTGGCTATTTGAACAACTTACGCACCTCGCAAGATGGTTGATAGTTTTCCAATTCATTCTTCAGAAGAAAAGCCACGCAAATATAATAGTGGCTCAGCAGGCACTATCAAAATTGATACTGAAGTGGTTGAAGCAATTGAATTCTCCTAGATATTGATGACCATTTCGTCTGCAGAAAACGCTTCTGCGGAGAAGATAGATGAGTTTGGAGCAGCAGCAACAGTCAATGTTGGTAGTGGAGGGGTGATGCTTATAGACATTTTAGCTGAGAATTTCCAGGATCAGTATGTGACAAAGACGGAGTGAATAGGAGGAAGAGTCAATTGAAGTTTGATAATATTTTTATTGATAATATTAGTATAATAAAAAAAAGGTATACAAATACACTCGTTATAAGGAATATATAACTAGTCTGGGAAAAGAAACACACCGATTAGAGACATCAGCCTCGTAACTTCGCTTATCGAGAGCTGATAACTTGTGATGAGTAAGCTGTGGAGTAATGCTGTTGATTAACATACGGCTGAGTTGATCCAATGACTAACTTGTGATGATAAGATGATTATCTTAGTCCATATGAAAATTTCAGTTGCGCTATTTCACGTGAAAATGTGTCATCAACTAGTTGCCACAACTGCGTGGCTCGTTTATTGGCTGAAATTCTCCAGCCACTTTGGTATCAATAACTACGATGTAAGCTTACATAGTCCAATCTCCGGGTCAGGATTTTGTTTAAAAAGCCCAGAAATTTTTCATTTGAACAGGTTTCTTTTAGATTTATTTTTCATGTCTTGAAACTTTTTTTCAATAAAAAACATTCGCTTTTTAATACGGAATAGAAACAATGAGAATCACACAAAAACTTGAAGCGTCTCATTCGACGTCGTCTCGCCCAACGTATTCGTTTGAATACTTTGTACCAAAGACAACACAGGGTGTTCAGAATCTTTATGAC
Source organism: Magnusiomyces tetraspermus (assembly GCA_030578715.1). Classification (NCBI taxonomy): domain Eukaryota; kingdom Fungi; phylum Ascomycota; class Dipodascomycetes; order Dipodascales; family Dipodascaceae; genus Magnusiomyces; species Magnusiomyces tetraspermus. Next base: position 69,029 of record JAKTYL010000095.1, read on the forward strand.
CGTATGGACAGAATGTACGATCTTGGTCCTTCTTTCATTGATGTCACTTGGAGTGCTGGTGGAAGCTCTTCTAAGCTTACCAGTGAGATTGTGGCTACCTCACAGGCTATTCTCGGCTTGGAGACATGTATGCATTTAACTTGCACTGACATGCCTAAGGAAATGGTTGAAAAGGCTTTGGAGGATGCTTACAAGTCTGGCTGCAGAAACATTTTGGCTCTTAGAGGTGATGCTCCAATTAACAGTGATCAGTGGGAAGCAGTTGAGGGAGGCTTTTCTTACGCCAAAGATCTTATTCGTTTTATTCGTGAAAAATATGGCGACTACTTTGATATCTGTGTTGCTGCATACCCCGAAGGCCACCCTGAAGAAAGAGACCCTAAAGTTTTGATCAAATACCTCAAGGAAAAGGTTGACGCTGGTGCTAATTTCATCATCACCCAGATGTTTTATGACGTTGACAACTTTTTTGACTGGGTCAAGCAGTGTCGTGAGGCTGGCATTACAATTCCAATTATCCCCGGTATTATGCCAATCTCCACTTACGCTTCATTTTTACGCCGTGCCAACTGGTGTGAGATTGAAATTCCCAAACACTTTTTGGAAGTCTTGGAGCCCATCAAAGCTGATGATGCTAAAGTCCGTGAAGCTGGTACTAAATTGGTTGCTGACATGTGCCAGAAAATGCTTGATAACGGATTTGACCATCTTCATTTTTACACTATGAATCTTGAGCGTGCCATTGTCATGCTTTTGGAATCATTGAATCTCTTAGATCCTGTTCCCACTTCTCCTGTATCTACTGGCTTTTCTGAGGAAACTCTTGCTACTAACAGTGGTATTTCTACTCCTGCTTCTTCTAAGGCCAATCCTCCACTTCCTTGGAGACAATCTCTTGGTCTTACCCGCCGTGAAGAAACTGTCCGTCCTATCTTTTGGAAAAATCGTAAACACTCTTACGTTGCTCGTACCCAAGATTGGGACGAGTTTCCTAACGGCCGTTGGGGTGATGCCAGATCTCCTGCTTTCGGTGAATTAGAGCGTTACGGTATTGGCTTGCGTCATTCCAAAGAAAAGGCTCTCAAGGAATGGGGTGAACCTTCTTCATACAAGGAACTGGCAGCTCTTTTCTCCAGCTACGTTAACGGCACAACCAAGTCTCTTCCTTGGTCTGATTCACCCATCACCAACGAAATTGAGGTTGTCAAGGATCAAATCTTGGATCTTAACTCGCGTGGTATTTTGACCATCAACTCTCAGCCAGCTCTTAATGGTGAATCTTCAGTCCACCCAGTTTATGGTTGGGGCCCTGCCAATGGCTTTGTATACCAAAAATCATACCTTGAGTTTTTCGTTCCTCCCAATGTTGCTGCTCAGATCATTGAGAGCATTAAGCAAGATCCTATGATCACTTACTACAGTGTTACCCAGAATGGCAAGCTTGAGACCAACGCTCCTGCGGAATCTGGTCCTAACGCAGTAACTTGGGGTATTTTCCCTGCCCAAGAAGTTATCCAGCCTACTATTGTCGACAAGGTCGCTTTCATGGCTTGGAAGGACGAGGCATTCCGTTTGGCCAGTGAGTGGGCTAAATGCTACTCTGAAGACTCTAAGGCCCGTGCACTTTTGGAAGACATGGCTAGCAACTGGTGCTTGATCAACATTGTTCACAACAATTTCCACGACGGCAAAAAGATCTTTGAAGTTTTCAAGAATATTTCCGCCTTTTAAACTTGAGACTTTTGACAGCTTTCATTTTGTTTTCTAATTTTTTGATTCCCTTTTAACTTGTTTCTTTAATTTCAACAATTAGTTTATCGACATTTGCTCCAACAGCTTGTTTGATAAATCGTTCTCCAACAGTACTCTACTCACCACATGAAAACTTTGAGATATTGATTTATTTTCAAAAGTTTTCGTTAATATTTCGCATTATATCAGTTATTCAATTTTTTGATAACTTAATGACTTATTCACTCAACTTGCATCTTCAACATGACGACCTTATTACTTTTTATGACCCGCTTATGAATTCAACATTTCAGTATTTTTTGTTTTTGTTTAGTTTTGTTTGTAAATATACAATTTTTAATTACTTTTTACGTTTTATATCTATAAATATATATACATCTATATATCTAATCCAGTTTCTTTTACTTTAACTAAGATCCGATGTAACAAAGCAATAAGTATGTCATATATCAAAATACTTGTAATAATTATTGATATCATTATTTTTACTATCTAATGTACAAATTTATACAAATGCAAAAAGCTTTCTACTAAAGCATAGTCTAGCTAGAACCAAGAAAAATGCGCATCCCAAGAACAGAACACCTGAAAACACAATCAACTGAGGATATCCTTTCGTGCCACTTCCAACACTGTCTGACCCGGTGGGCAAAAAAGAGCCACCAATGATTGTGCCAACTAAAGAACCAGGAGCACACACGAGCATATACAAACTAAGTCGTGAGTTGACACCATTGGGTCCAAACAGCTGGCCAATAACAGCAGGAGGCAAAGCTACAAAAGCGCCAGAAGAAAGGCCAAAAAATATTCCAGTTAGAAGCAACAAAGTGTCGTTTTTCGCGGGTAACCAAAATGCAAGTACGAAAACACCAGACAACACAGATGCAATAATGAATGCATTCAAGCGGCCAATCTTGTCGCCAGCTACACCTGGAATGATACGACCAACAACAGATGCTGCGTTGGTGATTGTTAAAATGTTGTTTTGAATTGCTGGTTTGACTTTGATCAAACCGGCATATGAGGAAATGAAGAAAAGGGGAATAAATAATGTGAAAAAACCAACAAAATTTGCCAGCAAAATAATACAAAATCTATAATCCTTCAGCACTGTCCAGTCAATCATAAACTTGCTGTGAAAGACATTACGTCTCAACCAGTTCTTTCTAACTGGCGATACCTTTTCGTCTTGAAAGTTTTGGGTATTGGTATTTTGTTCGGCACTGGGTAAATTTTGCTCACTAGTTTGCTCTGGATCACTTGTGGGGTCGGACTGGTTTTTAGTGCCATGTGATACACTTGTATCTCGGGTCTTTAGCGAAAGAGCGGCAATTACGAGAAGAGGTAGGTATATGAAACCAATGATTCTATTAGTCCATGCAAATCCGACTTGTTTAATAAGACGCTGAATCGCTAATGGCCACACGATACCTCCAATGGATGAGCCTGAAGATACTATTCCAATTGCGGTAGCTCGAAGCTTTTTAAACCATTGTTGTGGTACACTGTAACAAACCAACACAGGCATGGATGTTCCCATACCAAAAACGACACCTTGAGCCAGTGCTAACTGCCAAACTTCGGTACACAGCGAAGTCATCATAAACGAGAATGAAATTATAACTGCACTTATCAGCACAGCGTTTCGAGGTCCCAGTTTTTGTAACATAATTGCTGCTGGAACTGACACCAAGTACATGGAAAATGCTTGTAACGAGCCCATCAGTGTCAACACACTTTGGCTCTCTGTAGGAAACTTTTCGAGGTAATATTTTTGAAACTCTCCATACGAGTTGATCATGCCAAAAGAAGTTCCCATCACAATGAAACAGCCTCCAACAACCACCCAGCCCCATCCACCTTCTGGAGCCTCTTCAGTATCGTTTCCTATCATTGTAGGCTTCTTCATGGAGTCCAGCGAACTCGTGGAAGAGATGGAAGAATCATGTGCTGTTTGATTTAACTGTTGAGTCTGATCTGCTGATTGCGAGTTTTTTATGGAATTCATAGCTCCTGATCAAGTGAATAAAATATAAATGTTGATTCTTTCTGTTTATGATTGATTTAATATGGGAATATAAATATAGATAAGGGAATTTAATAAAAGTAAAGAAATAAATAAAAAAGGACTGGCACCTTTGGTCTTTATATACCTTATACCCGTAGAAAAAAACTTTAAGTCTTCAAAAATTGTCTGTTAGTTCAGCGATGGTCTATGACTAACCTTTTTTTTGTTTTTCTACAGTCGGTAAATCCGCGGCCGGATTTATTATACTTGCTTTGAGACCTACAATTATTACACAAAATACATACTAATGACATTAATGATTGAGATATTTTGTTTATTTTGGTATTAAATATTTATTAGCATCATTTTAGCAATACCCTGTGCACTTCAGCTCAATCGCATTACCAGCGTTGAGCTCCTTGTTTTTTATGTGGTGCTTACCCATTTTTTCAGCCCCACGGAGATATCAACAAGTCTAGGAAATTCTTCAACACCTTACAAATACGAACACAAAAGTAGTTTACAACTAAGGGTCTGACAAGGAAGATGTATTGCCGGTAATATTTTAAACATATAAGCCTGATTATCATTGGAATTCACGGCATATGTCTCATTTCTTCGTTTTTAGCTGTTATTTACATCAAAACGCGAAAGAAACCTTTTGAAGTCTTGATTATAACTATTCAGGTTTTGCTGATGTTATCAGTGAGTTCTAAATCGAAAAAGATACGAGGATAAGATAAACAGGGTAAAATAAAAATATTTTCTTCCTAGTTAAAAAGAGCTATGGGAATTTGAGTTATTTAAACGAACGCTAGAGTTTTACGTTTTACCTGGTTTTCATTATTTATTGGTAGCTGTCACAGCTAACCGAGCTAGTAAAATTTTGCCGGACGCCAAAAATTAAAACCGGGATTACAAACTGTGTACTGTACCACCTAGATGTACTAAAAACTGATGAAAAATCATTCTTCACTTTTCTTTAATAATTGCCTTGGTTTGTTGAGAATTTGCAAGTCCTTAGCCTATGCTTTCAGAAAGTGGTTAATTGTTCATCCCGTTAGATAAGACGTTAAGCATAGAACAAACCGTTGGGGTTGAAAACAACTATTCGAAAATAAAAAAGCAAAAAGTCAGGTAATTGTAAAATAAGACAGTAAACTTTTTTCAAATTAAAATTTCCCACTATCCAGAATTTGAGCTCAAAGTTCTTTTTTCTTCAAGATCGCAGACTGACTGCCAAACTCAAACCTGACAGTTACAATTGGACTCAAATACCAACAGACTTCTGTGGCCTCGAAACTGGTGAGATTTTTTTCCTTTGTGGTACAAAAGCAAAATAGACTGTTAACTCGGCACAAGTCTGGTGATTTTTTTAATTATATTATATCTAAAAGTTTTACTTCAAGGAGTAGGCTTTCAAAAGGTATTTGTAAGGAAGTTGGATATTTTTCTTAGTAGAATTAGTTTTTTTTTGTAACTACTAAACTTTGAACGACAAAACCTTCAAGCACACTTGTTTGAAAATATACAAAACTTAGTTAACTGTTTTCTCAAATTGATTGGGCTTTTTTTAAAAAAAAACTTGTCATTTATACTTGAATTTTAAAGAAAATCCATAATTACATTTGAACGCCTGCATGACAAACGTTTTCAATGTATCAGTTGTATTCATTAACTTTTGGAATTAAAATTTCATATATGTTATTAAAAGCGATTTTCAATTACTCATTACTTTAATCCAAACTAATATTGAGATCGAGACGGATTAATTGATGTATTTTTTCCTCGAAAATTAACACTTGGTAACTTAGTGAAATAGTGCTGAAATTAAAATTTTGTTTGTTTAAATAAGATTTAAGCTTGAGTATGTCATCAGATTGAATTAGCAACTGATGTTTGATTACGCAAAAGAATATGCCAGTTTGAGTGAGTTGAAATGTAATGAGAGATATATAGCCGCATGAATGCTTTAATTGGGGTTTACGGCACACAAGCCTACCTAAAATTTCTGCTTAAAACATTATATCCAATTAAAATGTGTATTTATGTAGCCGAAACCCAAAGATAAACTCGCATCAATTGTGAAAACAAAAAAAGTCTAAGGGGGGGGGGTTGTAATTTATTGTTTGATTCTCAATAGCTTCTACGACTTAAATATATAACGTTTCTTCCATTTTTGAAACAGAAAACTCTTGCATATTATACACACCAAATAATAATAAATAAACAAAGATTAACAACAGCCAAGTCACAATGAGCTCTTATTATGAGAGTGTATTGAAAGTTGCAGACCATCGAGTAGCGTCGCTACTGTACATCAAAGAAGTGTATGTTGGATTATTAGGCCAAAATATTGATCCCCGATTTAATTGACATAGAATTTGGAACTTGGGACATAATAACTAACACTGATTTTGAAAAAAAATGCTACAGAAAAAAAGGCACAATATTTTGGGCGAACTCGTTTCACTCAGAAGTGAGAGAGTATCGCAACGAGTTTTCGAATGAAATATCAAATGTGTTAAAGTATGTATATGTCAAACTTCAATGCTTACTGTTTATAAAGAGTTTGCAATGTATCAACTAATTTTCTAACCGATTTTTTACAGCCCTAATCACCTCTTTGCTTTAAGCATGACGCTTTCATCTCCAACAATATTTCAGGCCAAGTCTGTAGATGCACTTTTGCAAAAGCTCTTGCTAATATTAGCAGAGTACAACCGTTATGTTCAATCTCATGAATCTTTTTCAACAACAAAAGGCAAATCTTTACGGAATGCTAGGCCAAACAAAAAAATCCCTAAAGAACCTAATGAAAAGTTAAAATTTCAAAATAACGAAAATCCTGTCAGAGGACTCGCCCACAAAGTAAGTTTTTTTTCTTTGAGAAACGAAATCAGTGCACATGCTATCTCGGAAAGTCATCAGAAGACTTCTGCGCCTGATTTTGTAAATTCATCATCTGATACCTCAGGCTTAAAACTACTAGCGGTTGAAAAGTCCACCATTTCAAAAAATATTGCAAATAATCAAAACAAAAAATACAATAGTAATAGACCTTTGGAAGAGGCAACACAAACTACAAGTAAAAATTTCAATGGATACCTTGTGTCAACATTAGCTAGCAAAACTCCGTCTCTGGCGTCAGCTTCGACTACATCTTTGGTGAATTTTAAAGGTCCCGGCCTAAATCAGAAAAGAAGTTTGATTTTTTCGGCATTATCAATTGGAGCAGATACTAGCGAAAATATTCTTCATCACCTAATTGTTGAGAGTATTCCATTCAAACTCGATTTATATGAAACGTTTCAATCAACATGTGATATTATCATTGAGGTTTATAGACAAATATGCAGTATGATTTTAGATCCAGCTGACTTACCTTTAGAGCTTGAAGCAGCGAATTCTCAACAAAAGATTCTTGACCCATCAGAAAAGTTAAATTCAAACTTTTCGCAAAACTATATAACATCGGACAGAATGTATTTGTTCATAAAAGCAGACGACTTTATGAGAGAATTGATAATCATGCCAGCGCTAAAAGGGATAGACAGAATGTTGAAACGTGATGTGTATACAGAAGGAAAGCGCTTTGAAAGTATGTTCCTGGCAACTAAATAGCGTCTGAAAACAGTTGTATAGAAAAAGATCTTATTTTTTGTTTTTATTATCAATAAATACCTTTTAGTATATCCCCATTTTAAACTTTAAGACTTATCAAAATACTGTTAGGATGAGTTCACTCTGTAATATTACATGAGGTATAAAACATATATCGCAAACTGTATTTTTTATCTTACCCTTAGCTTTTACTAGCCTTTTTGTTTAATTTCTAAAATCTTTAAAATTTATCAAACTTGACAGATTCTCATTGACTAGTTTGCTTTTTGTCTTCTTTGTTCTCTTATTTTGGTATCCATTTTCTTTTCTTTTTTTTCCTTTAATGTAGAATTTCAATTTAACTCTTTCCCCAATATTCAGCCGCATCATCTTTGTTCCTCACCTCGCAGCTGAAGCCCTGAGCTAGTTGACAAAGCCAGTAATGAAAACAAAGTGACTTCGATTAGTAACTAAAAACTCAGTGCTTATTTTTATCTGTCTGCTACCAAAAGTTATATTTATGCATATTATTTTTGATCCCTAAAAAGTATAAGAGCTGGGAGTATCGAAAAATAAACATCAGAGGTATATTTCATTGGGCATAATAAATTCTAGAAAAGCGCAACAAGTGAACCTTTAGTAGATCTCGCTTATAGTCGAACCAAATGACCTGAATAAGCAAAAACTTAACTCACAATGATGGGGTACTCAGTCAAATTTATATGTAAATTATGTTGTGAATTGACATTAGCTTTTTTTTTTTTTTGTTTTTGAATAATTGCATCTATTTTGATACTTAAAGTTGACCACATATAATAATTTTTCATCTTACCATGGCTGTTCTTAAAATCAAATTCTAAGAAAAGTTAGTAACTAATTTGAATTCTTTTAATAGTCAAACTCATTTTCTAGTTTGGTTATAGCTATATAATCTGTGAATTATCAAAATTAAGCTTAATTTTAATGTATTGAAAATAAAAATATCATTTAAAAAGAATTATTAAAGAACAGATAGTATCTGTTTAATAATTTTTCTCATATATTTAATGTATGACATAGAAAAGCCAATTTGACAAAGAGTAGTAATGTGATTCGTATTTTTTTTTGTAATTGCAAAAAATATTCTATTTGTTCTTTCACAAAATAACTAGATCTATTGGTGTCAAATATTGTTTCAGCAAATACTAAATATACTGGACTTGAATAGTTATATGACAACTAACTCTATCAAGTAGTCTATAAATTCTTGAAGACAATACTCCAACTGCCTGTATCATCATTATTACATGACACTAGAATCAGTTTCACAAATATTGTGGATCTCTCTAGTAGTCACTTACGCTACTTTATTTTTTGGTAATCGGTTAGTTAAACAGGTCTCACCTTCACTAACCTATTGAACACTGAATAGACAATTTTTTTTTGGAAAAAAAAAAACATCTTGAGTTTATGAAAAACTTCAGGCAATTGAAAATTCATTTTAAACAAAAGTCAAAGCTTTACTTTTTTTCTAATACGGATCGTTCCATAAAAGTTGAAACTGAAAACAATCAATGAACACAACCAATTATTCTAATTCTATTGCCGAAAAATAATGAGGAATTGGCGTATTCTCATTTAAAAAATAGTTCATACAAAGCAAATCATAATCATGGCTCAAAAAATTAGTACTGCTCAAGAGTGCCTTGAGAACTGCTGAGCTTTTCTATAAGTGTAAGTATTATTCATTAAGCTATTTGCATCAGTTAGTTTTGTGAAATTAAAATGAAACATACAACAATATGAGGTTCGAAACGCTTTGCTGTTGAGGAAAATAATATAGTTAAAGATTTTTAAACTAAAAATAACTTTTTTAATCATGAGAACAAGAGAAACAGGAGAAAAACGCCTAGGTAGCGTTTCAGTTTGTTGCTTAAAAGCCCGAATGAATTTATGAAAAACGATTTTTAGCATAATGCAATCAGGTCGTCGCCCTTTGCCGTTGTTTATCTGCTTTGCAAAGCCATTTTGGAGTACTGGGAATTATCTTCAATTCGTGTTAATAGGCGAACACACAAACGTTTTGTACCGTTTGCTGGACGATTTGTATACTTAATGTTAGCAAACCTTAGATGTGATTAGTTTAGTTTGAATCTTTGAAAATTCTTTAAAACATCAATTGAAAACCGAAAGGGAAAATAACAATAGTGTTCATATACTTTTTTCTTTTGCTCTTAATGCCAAAATTATTTGAACTAATGTAATTGAACTAGGCGTGTAACCAAGAATAAAAAATATATAATTTGTTTTGATTTTCTTTTAGTTAGTATTTTTTTTTTGATTTATCCAAAACAAACCCAAGTACATTTTATTAATTCAAAGTGTTACTTTGAAAACCTTCATTTTCAGCTGCGCAGCTTTTCGTGGTATTGAAATATTTGATATCAAAATTCAAAATCTAAGATTCGCGCTGAAACTGAAGCAGGGAAAAAAAGATTTTCGACAGTTCACACTTCGAAGTCGCCCTGACTGTTTGAATCACTTATGACGGGAAAAAACCTGTTGAAACGGAAGCAAATAACCCCATTTTCTCTTGTATTGTAATTTAAACATATAACATTCGAAAACTTCAAAAGCTTTTGATCCAAATAATATGTTCCCATGGATGACAGAGAGTTCACAGTAGCAAGGCAAACTTTTAAGAAATGGTTGAATTTAGGTCTTTGAAAGCACATGCAAATACCGGGTGATTGCACTAAGCCAGCGAGTGAAACTCTTCATCCATTGACATTGTCAACACAGTGGCTTGTAAAGGATCTACTCTGATCAGTGCTGAATCTTTGGAATCATAAATAAAGCTACTCTTTCAAACCAGAATAGTTCTCAATAACTCGCATATATCAAAAAGAAAAAAAAATATTAGGTATAAAGTGACAATTAACAAAACTTAAAGTACATTTTGTAAATAAAAGAACAAAATAATGCTCGTAGTTGCTACAATTATACACGTTGCTTCAAAAGATCTGAAATCTGTTGAAGAATTGTGTAGAGTCGAGCTGATTGTAAAATCTAGACATTGAAAAATATCAATACCAACCAGGAACCTAAAAGAATACACTGACGAGCTTACGAAAACATATACGAGTGCAAAAAAACTTAATAGATTTTGCTGCAGGTCTTGATTAATTTTATTTGTCAACAAACAAAAGCAGAGATTCTTTACCTTAGTTGAAAATAAATCAGAATCAACAAAAAATATCAAGATTGATATTTCCCGATGTTGACTTTGCAACAAGAAGCGAATGCATCTGTATTTAATTACCGTTGAGCAAAATTATTGGTTGAAATTCAATGTTCTGACGTCAATTGATCAGCAGGAACATCAGGTAATGACACATTGATCAATAGGTTTCAAATTACCTTTTGGATTTAATGTCAATGCTAGTTTAATAAGAAATGGACGCTGAATAGAATATTTGAAATTTCAACAAAACCCTTTGTTCATCCTTCCAGCAGATGTGGTGTTGATTAACCAAACCTATATTTTGGAATTCCCAAATCTTGAGGCCGATAAATTGTTTAATTTTATGTGCGGAGTAAATGTATTTCATTCATTGTACACTTATCTTATTAAAAAATTAATTCTTTTTGGTTGTGAACGGGCGCGTATTCAATTACTGTACGCGTTTCTTATTTTTGTATTTATAATTCAACAATATATATTGATAAAAAAAACTGATGAAAGGAAATTGTAAATGATTGATTTTGATTAGAACATGGCCTTTGCAACTTTTTTTTGGGTCCTCTTGAAAAACTTTCAAAAGCACTTTATGACTCTGCAGTACAAAGGGTTCTCGAATGAAAATATCAGAATAAACGGTTGCAGAAACAAGTGAAATTCATAAGGGATTGACTACCATACAAATGAATAAATGAAATGTTACAAGACAACATATATCAAAGGGAGACTAAAGAAAGTAATAATTTTTACGAATTTCATCAATAATATGGTTACAATGAAAAAAAATAAGATACAATTTAATTTGTAGCAACGACCATGTTTCACAAATGTTACGTTTTAGCTACTATTTTGCGAGGTTCAAGGCTTTGCTTAAAGGAGAAATTTTTTTAAGCGCTAACATAGATATTGAACAGCACTTGATCAATTATATTCATCATCAAGTTTTCATATGTATTTTTTAGGTTTTGAAGTAGACAGAAGGGTACGAAAAGAATAGAGCTTGCGCCATGAAGAACGTTTAATACAAACAACAAAAACTGTTTATATAGAATATGAAACCTGACACGAAAAAGAAGTAAACGATCAAAATACCAGCTGAATTTCAGCTACAACCAAATAAAAAGAATTGAAAGAACAAACAATGAACCAAAATACAGATGGTTAGAAATGGTGAGGTAAAAATTAAACGAGATATGAATGAATAATGTTATTCTTCAAAAAATCATAGCGATGATTAAGTTATATTTTTGAAATATAAAATAAAGTACCGCGCCACGGGCTCGTTGAAAATGGGAACTTAAAGTAAAATATATGTTATTTAAATTACTTGTATATAATATACCGGTGAGAGCTACAAAAAGTTTGAATAAAAATTTTCAGTGCCTACAAAACAATAGACACTAAAAATGAAAATGAAAATATTTAGAGTCAATCCAGTAAGCGAAAATTGATAAATGCCACAATGAGAAAAAGCCATTTTGGGCAGAGTGGCTTGAATAAATATTATTTTGGTTTGAAAACGAGCTTCAATACTAGTCATATTTTGATTTTAGGATGGGTGATTTTGTTTTCAAGTGAATACTGTTTTTATTTAACACAAATCATACCGATAAGTATACAATGGACCACTTGTTGTATAACCAAAAATTCAGAAACGAAGCTGCTTGTTTGGGAGTGGGACCATTTACATTTGTTTGTTTAGTACAAGCCAAAACATATTACACACTAATTGCCAAATAAATCCCGATTCAACTTTTTGTATCAATATAAAACACATAAATTTAAAGAGCAATAGCAATATCCCGAATAATGTCTATTCTAGTAATTTGAAGTTATGGAAAAAAAACAAGTAATACAAACCAATATGGCTAAACAAATATAACACAGCCTTTGATTGGTGATAAACCATTAATCAGTGAATTCTGTGATGAAAGTCGAGTCATTTCAATCATTACTACTTCAAGCAGGTCCTGCAGTTGGTCTAATATATTTTTAAAAATAACGAAATTTGAATCATTTGCCACTTACTTCGCCTAATTCCATGTTGAAATAACGTGGTGCCTTACTTTTACAGGTAAAAATGGAGCAAAAAGAAACTAGTTCTTTTCCTTTATAACTTTTTAGAGAAACTTTTTATTAACAGGACTGCATTTGTAAATCATGGCTAGAATCATCATGGTCTAGATCGATTAGTGAGAGCTTATGTTATTACAGCTGAGTCCTTCAAATGCAAAGTTAGAGTGACCTGGAAGACTATTGAAGTTTTTTTTTTTTTGACTCAACTTGAGTTAATTCAAAATAGTGAATATATATATATACATATGTATATGTAAAAGACTGCTATTTGCTATTAGCAAAAATAAAAAATACATTCAAAGAAAGAAAATAATATAAAACAATAAATAAGATCAGTGAAAATAAAATAAGTGTGAACAAACAATAAATAATAAAGAAAACAAACCAGAGAGTCAAGTTTGCTTTCGCTCTCTAGATTTGTGTTCTCTTCGGATTGGAATCTTGATTCCTTGGTTTGCAAAGCACCGGGATAATTCAGTTGAATCAATAACACCAGGAAATTTTTTAGCTGAATATGAACGGAAAGGATTGGAGAAAACTGAAGCTATAATTGGGGCCGAGTTAGCAGAAGAAGATGACGAAGGAGACTTTCCAAGAGAAACTGCATTTGCCAGGTTCACAAACGAAAACTTGAGACGGAACTCGCCCTCTGTTCTGACTGAAAGGTCTTGCAAAATGAACCAAATCCCCAGTTCATCTGAAAGGTCATGCAGCTTGTGGGCAGTTGCAACTAAAGATCCTATTAAATTTCTGGTGGGTGGAGAAGGGTTATGTGTTCCCGAACTAGAGCTAGTGGGACCTGTTTTGTAAAAGTTTGAAGATGAGGAGTTTTGGTAATATTGCGGGTATTGGGAAGAAGGTACTTGACTGGGGCGATCGTTATAACCTGGCGCATTACTACTATTACTACTTTCACCGGCTGGATTAGAAAATTGGTTCTTGTTTGTTGAGGACTGGTATATTTGACCAGAAGGGTGTACTAAGGACATGTTTGTCGTCATATCGACTGACCAAAGCTCTACCAAAAGGGCATAAAATGATGTGTCAATAGTTGAAATATCAGTAAACTCAGCGTCTGTATGGATATTGAAAATTCTTAAGCGGACACATGGAGGAGAAGTGATTTGTCTACGATCTTTATCGCCAAATCCGCACATCCTGGCACGGACCGGATGCTGAGCAACTTCCAACGTAAAACGAAATTCTCCCGAGTGTAAGAAAGAGTTCTTACCAAAATTGGGCATAATTGATGGTACTTTATTAGCAGTTGGTTGGTGAGAACGAGGAAGGGCTTGCTGGGGAACCGAGTACTGTGGAGCAATACTGGGAGCTGGGGGCGGAATATTTTGAGGAATTTGCTGGCTTGGAGGCATCATCTGAATCTGATTTGGATAAGGGTAATATGGCTGATTGGGAATAGGTTGGATGGCTTGAGGAGGATGTTGAGGGTATGTGTAGTTTGGGTAGTGGATGTAGTATTGGGTAGAGGAAGATGGAGATGAAGGTTGATAATGAACTGCATCTATCGAAGGTAGTTGAGGTTGAGTGTATTGGCTTACTTGATATGGATGTTGAACATATTGTGGAACAGGTGGCTGATGATGATGATGTTTGTGTTGAGAATGATAGTTTTCATACATTTGGAACAAGAGGCAAATGGACTAGGTGTTTAATATGGGAATCTTTGGAAATGTATTAGTTGTGTAAGCAAACGTTAGAAAGGAAAAGAAATTTTGAAAAAAAAATTATAGCCATAGAATTATACTGTTTAAAGGTGAGACAAAAACAAACTTTTGAAGACTAGGATAGGAATAGGCATTGGCACATATATATATATAAATTGTATACCAGCACAAAGACATATAGGTCTACAATAGAATGGCAGCCAACGGTGAGTGAATGAAAATCAACATACATTGGCAACAAGCCTTAGCCAGGGCCTATTGCAGTCAGAGCGTTTCAACGCAAGACAACGCAACCGTTCTGGACGCGTATATTAACGTAGATGCAATAATATCCGCACTAAAAGTAATAATTTCCAATCAGCCACCATCATTCAAATACATAACCCCCAATTATTAAATTACTATAGTGTTTGTACTGTGATATTCGCAGTACACAAAAATACTTAGGCCGTTGACAGTTTTCCAGATCAACGTCACGTTATTCTACCGCCCTTCAAGTGCACACATAGACTGAAGGTATTGACATTATTTTAAACTAGAATAAGCATATCTAAATATAACTGAATAAAGGAAGATGGCAATGACTGGGTGTTTTGTTCAGTGAACTAGGCAAATTTATGCCGGCTTAATACTTCCAGTTAGGTGTATTGTTGTGACCCAAAAATGTCAGCTTTGGGTTCTTCAATCAAGGGTCTTTCCAATTGTAGTGGTGGTCAGGAAATACGCAGTGGCTGTTTGTGGGGCTCCTGTCAGAATTGACACAGGGCGCGTGAGATGAACAATAATCAGATTTGAGGTTTTTCTTACAATCTTAATAAAATAATGTTATTGATATCAGATATTATTTCTATTACTATTAATTATATGTTTTTCCATTATTTTGCTTTATTGCTTTGTAGCCACTTTCGTACATTGTGTTATTTTTTGGATAGATTCTGATCGGAATGAGAGATCCTTCATCACCAGGACATAGATATTCGCCTGTATCCAAATCCTAGTATAGAAACTGCTTTTAATAAGCAGCTTTAAGAATCTCAAGGATCCGTTATGAAAAGAGTGTCTCATGCTGAAATATTTTATCAACATCCAATGTGTCAGTTCGGAAATAATGCTTTTGTCGGTTAAAATCTATAATCCATTTAAATGTAACCGATTTTGCTATCTTTGATCAAAAATCATAGACTATACACTATTGGTATTACTTTGCTAAAATGTTTTTTCTTGTGAACTTTACGAAATACAAACATAAATGTACTTTGCTTCATGTTCTTTCAGCCGTCTACCACCTGACAGAACACTGATAGCCAAAGATCGAGGCACTTCCACTCATTGTTAAATAATTCGAAATTAAAATTCCGTATTGATAGCTGTTTTAGCCCATATGATATTCATGGCCAATGCTTAGTGGATGAGCTTCTATTTTATTTTGTTAATATATGGATAGAACCTCAAATGAGTAAGTATTAAAGCACATGGGTAATTTCTCTTTTGGTCTCAACTTTGGTTTTCATATTTATACGTAGTAATTGGCTCTGTTTTTCTTCTTTTTTTTTTTTTTTTTTTTTTTTTTTTTTGATTTTCAAACTAAACGTTTGAGTTTTATATATAGCAGGTGTTTATTTTTTTTTCTGTAAACATTTTAACTGGTTTGTTTTCATTTGTTTTCAACCCTGTTCATTCTCATCTAACATCCCCTGCTAATGAAATATTTAATCCGGCCTTCGAATAAGATGATGCTAAGGGCCCCGAATTCAAACCTAGTAGTATAAATTATCATCTTTCATATCTTAAGCTTTCTATTTAGCACATAAATATAGAATGTAGATCTACATACTCGAATTCGATTGATATATTTCATCAAATTTTAAAGGAATAGAGTGTAGGAGTATTTTTTGTCTTATGTGGAATAGTGTTGTCACGCTTTCGTTTGGTAAGAGCATATGTTAAAAACAAATGAGAAAACTAAGGGTTCAATGATCAAATACTTTGATAATAAATAGCGTTTAAAGTTAGTCTTGAGAACAAAGTCCCTGAATGCAAGCAATTGCTGGTGTTTGGTGTTAATTGATGAACACAGAATATTTTATATGAGATCTGTCTAGCAGGTTACAAATAAAAGGGGAAATTCTTAAATTATGGGGGAAAATAAATACCAGTCTGATCAGCGTTTTTTTCTGAAAGCAAAGAATCAAACAATGATTTTGGATGAAAATAGTTGTTTCATGTTAGGTGCGAGGAGAATAAATTAGGGGATCGTATTGCTGAAATAATTTTCATAATTCATATCGATTTAGTTTCGTGATTTGTTTATGGTAGTACGATTTAAAAGTACCTGAGGACCCTTTAAAACCACTGTAGCATTCAGTTACCAAAATAAAACATTGTCATAATCTGGTAAAAACTTTATTAAATGATTATTGAGCTAGGCTTCTTTCTTTACATTTGTAAAACATATACTCTTGTTTTATATTTTTGTGTTTTGGTAGAAATTTATTATCTGATAAAACAAAAAATTTTTGGGAGAAAAATATGCCGAATATATTTGACGCTTTGTTAAGTTGTTATTGTTTTGTCAAGAAAACCTTGTACCTAAGTTTCCAAAAAACTAAATTTGATCAAACTGTATTGAAGGTGTTTCTGAGTTCAATTGCGATACAATCATCAAATAACGGTGGTAATGTTTAATTTTGGTTTTTGCTAAATTTCACACGACTTTGACTTGTAGCTAATTTTACTTTTCAAAACTATAACTTACTCAAGAGTTTGTAAAATAATAATGAAAAACAAGACCGAGCTTAACTAATGATTATGATGTGGTCGTAGTTTCAAACTCACTATACGACTTGTATATCGATTGTATATTACTGGTATTATTGAAGTTTTAAATGTTTCTTGCTAAAGTAATAAGTGGGCCTAAGTCTCTATTAAGTTAGACAACGAGAAAAATATATAGGTAACGAAGTAAATATCACAAGAAAATTTACCTATTAAGTTTATGAAAGTTCAATATCAAATAAATTTTTAGTTAACTAATGTAGCTTGTGCTTATTAGATTAAATATTTAAGTGTATAGTCATCAAAACTAGGTACTGACGAGGACGATATGAATATCTAAATTATTAATTGAATCCTAAGCTTTTTTCAAAGATGGAGCCTCAATTATTTTTTTAGCGTCTGGTTAACATCAAATTTGAGAGAAATCCAAGAAAAATATAGAAAAAATCTACTACATCAGCTAGAAAAGCCATAGATGAAACCGTGGACATAGGCTATATAGATTGTATTTAAAAAAAAAAAAATGGTTAGTAGAAACATCTAACTGTTTTCAGCTGTTTGCGTTATTTTCACACTTGTTTATCTCTTCTTTTTTGTAAAATAATAATTATAATAAAAGATTTGATCAAAATCAAAAAAAAAAAACATATAATAAATTTACAAAATAATACAAGATTTGAGTTCCAATCATCATACGTTTTCATTCTAAAGTGGTGGTACATGGCAGTAGTTCAGTTGGAATCAAGGAAATGAACAATTGATACTCTAATAATATTTTGTATTCTGAACGTTATATGTGTTGAACTCTTCATGTTTTTTATCTTCTTCTCAAAACAGCTCCTACATGTGCAATGCAAACTTTAAACCAAAAACAAATTATAGCTCACAAAAATGAAATTAATCATCAAATTGAAAATGAAACAATTTTCAATTCCCGTTAACTTGATTTTCATTTCTTCTTGGATTATTTAAAATTAAATCCTGTTATATAGATTCAGGTTGTTTCCCAAGATATTTTTGGGATATCTAATTGTCTGAACAAAAATGCTAACTTTTTTGATTATTGAATACACAAACTGTTTTTTCTTTTTTTCCTAAACTTTCCTAATCATTCTTATACACAGACCCAAAAATGCAACATCCCGTAACTTGTGCTAGTTATATGATCAGATTAGACTGCCTCATATAAAAGAAAGTTGTTTAACATTTGCTAGCATCGTTTCAAATAATACATAAATTTTTTTGGCTCTTTGTTATTTCAAGCTTCAAATGTTCAAGTTTTCCCATTTCAAAACAAAATCATTTTTTAAACATTCCAAACTATTTGAATTATATATTGAAGTTCAGCCTATTTGCGTCAAATCGACACCTAGCAAGTCTCGCTTATATTTTATAGTTTCATATTCATTTTGCTGTGACGAGGGTATGAAAATTTCTTGGGCTGCAAGTATCTGCTATGGTTAACAATTGGAATGTTTCTCTGGAATTTCAAGGTAACAATAATTTATTTTAAACCTTTTAGAAGAGCCCATTGACTGTTCTTATATTACAAAAAGCAAAAAATGATGTGAGCTTTGTTGACTATCATTTAAATGATCAAAGTAATTTTCCTTATTTTTGCTAATCAACTTTTGTATTGTGTTATCAAGAAAAACAACATTTACAGCTATAGTAACCTTGGAATATCAAAGAAAGCTAAAATTATAGTTTTGATAAGACTTCATTGTGAGTGTTTAGTTGTTAACTTAACCAATGAAGGTTAGCCAGTACGTACTTCAATGATTTTATTTCTACGATTTACAATTATGACTTCTATTTTGAAACTACAAGTTCATTACGACACTTACATGAAGTTCATATCAAATTTAATATGCTATTTTGCTGCCATCTTTTATTATTTTTTTTTA
Source organism: Magnusiomyces tetraspermus (assembly GCA_030578715.1). Lineage (NCBI taxonomy): Eukaryota > Fungi > Ascomycota > Dipodascomycetes > Dipodascales > Dipodascaceae > Magnusiomyces > Magnusiomyces tetraspermus. The sequence continues at coordinate 88,055 of JAKTYL010000095.1, forward strand.
ACAGTGGCCCAACTACATACTGCTCCTTGCCATTATTCTTAAAATTTGAAAACATGCTTGCCTTCCTAATACCTGATGGAATTTCGGCTATATCAAAGTATCTTGCCCAACTATGCCACTTGCATCAGCTTTGTTCCTAGATGCTTGCCACTAGTGAGTCAGAATATGTCATACCCAAGAGTGTTCATGTTGGGCTTGGGCCACTTTGGTTATAAGGCAGTGCGAAATTGTTGCTTTAAAAAAAAAACAATCAGATTTATAACTTTTAAACTAAAAAAGTAGCTTTTTTTTTTTTTTTTTTTTTTTTTTGAAATAGCTCACTAATTGTTTTTTTTGATAGTGCAACAAAATCCTTCTTGAATCATTATTTTGCATCGTACCAAGATTATCACTCTTGGAATTAAAAACGAAATGCAAATAAACTCTTGTATTTTTTTGTTTTTCATATTTATTTTATGAAAGATTTGTGTGAAAATGATGTCAACAAATTAACTAGTGATAGCACATATTTCTAGTGACTTTTTCTGATTATGATAATTAAAATTCAACAAATGGTCCAGTAATATTTCAAGAAAGTTTACTTTTTGTCTCCTTCTGTAAATTTTCTGCGTATTTTATTTTCAAACTGGTTAATGCTAAAAATATCACAATTCTACCAACGCTATCACATCATTATCAACCGTTTACAAACTTCTTCATCGGACTACTTGGGATTATTGTTATGATTTCTTATTGATTAATAGTGTCTGAATTTTGCAACTGATTTTAGTCAAACAATAAAGTTTTCGTGAAATACAATAAAAATCAGTAGCTGCCAGGATTACAAACAGCTTTAACAAAATGGTAAGAACTTATCTCAAAACTTTTTGTTAATTTATATAATTATGGAAATATAATCGCGTTTTTTAACAAACAAACAAACATAAGTGCTAAATTAATCATTTTTTCTCAAATTTATTGTTGCCTAGGTATCAGCTTAAATCAGCATGTCCTGATTTCCAAAACTGATATTGGCTTTCATTAGGAACAATAAAAAAGCACAGATCTTCTTTGCGTCAAGCATTGGCCCGATTGCAAATTCCTTATTAAATATCTTGTCTAAATTGAACAGGCTGCTTTTTTACTTAAGTTATTTTTTTCAATTATTGTTGCACAATTCGTTAACTGTAAGTTTTAGTAACAAGAGCGATTTTCATGTTTTAGATTGTTTGCATTTCAATTAACCCAGCAAGTTGGGTTTAAGTCAATTTTCGACATGACGTTCAGTTAATTCTTTGAAAAAAATATTGATTAATACCTTACTAATTTTTGACTAGTTGTTTTTACCGCTTTGTTTAAGCTCAGTGTGCAACAGCATCTTCAGTTTGGCTGTTTTTTGAGAACTTTAAATTAGTCGTTTGATTTTTAAATCTAGAAGTCCATTATTCATAAACCAAAAACTATAAAAATCTACATCAAAATTCTTGATAGACTTTGATAATTTTACGTGGATACGAGTCAACAAGTTTCACTTATATTGGTTTTCCTGTTTCTCGTGAACTAGTATTAGAACATATGCTCAGTCTGACAGAAAAAACTTTTCCAGACTTCATATTTTGAACGTTTCACAAATTGTTGAACAATGTATATATATGCTGATACATCAAAGTTGTGGGTTAAAACTAATTTTGTATTCTTTTACGACTTTTGGGAAGATTCGTTTATTCAAAATTTAGTCTATTGGCTTTTCCTGTCCTTCATATGTAGGTGTTTGAACTCACGTTTAAAGTGACAAATAAAGTTTTATATACTTCATGTTAGGAATAGTTCTATTGATAAATGTTTCTATTTTGATAGAAAAAAACGATAATAAAGCGTTTAGCATTATATAATAGAATATTTTCAGCAAACTCAGTCATTAATATATAATTTTTTTACAAATATCATTTTTTACAACACTGTTAGCAAGCTTGTTTTCAAAACTCACCAATACACGTCACTTAATCTTTTTGCAAAAACGCAAGTATTGTGAGTTTCGATTTCTAATAGAAGTAGTAAATACTGGAAAAATATATAATTCTGGGATTTGGACAGGAGATCCAATGAATCCATCATTGAAGACATTTATTTAGTTTTTGGACGTTGTGCTTAAAGTAAAAAACAGTAAAATAGTATATACTCCATTATTTCCAAATCTCAATATACGCAATAATTAATATTCCGTGAATTAAGAGTTTTCAAAGAAACAAAAATTGTTTTTAACAATATAGTTCAATTTCCAATTCAATGTATTTAAGGGCCATAGAACTATATATCATAGGCGTTGTAGCCATCCTTTTACATATCATCTTATATAACTTCAACTAGATTTTCAAAACAACAGTTCTTAGCTAGTGTATATGACAGCCCGAAGATGAGCCCTAATTCTAACTTATGAGGAACAGGGAAACCATTATAGGACAAAACCTTCCCGACTCATTTCATTTAACATGATCAACACGTAATTCTTTTTTTTTAAAAAGTTCCTAATCCCTCTTATCAGCAATAAAGGCTGCGACTGCTTGCAATTCCTTCATACTATTCAAGAGTTAGTAACTTCATCGCAGTAGACACCCGTCTAAGCTTCGCTCGTTGCGCTTCAAGTAGAGGACTGTACAATAGAATGTGAGTCACTGTTTCCAGTTGTCCACATTCACAATGGTAGCTTTCCTTTGTGATGTAATGGTGCCATTGGCCTTTGGAGCTTGAGTTATACTTACTCTCTCAATCGTCAAGGGCCAATTAAGAGCGTTTTGCTGACGCTTCTTTGCTTTATCAACTTCAATTTCTGTGGGTTCGGTGATTATATCAACTTGGTCAAGCTGCTTCCTCAAGTCCTCCATTGGATTATACTTCGTCATCAATTCTGCAACTAGCGAGCTTGGTCCAAAGGGGCCAAATGTTGCCTCAATGTATTTATGTCGCTCAACATGTGCAATAGTCGAATTGCTTTTCTTGCAGCCATCAAGTCCAGTCTAATACCATATGGAATTATACCCGCTTCTTTTTGCAATACATAAATAGATGTGGTTTTGTAGGCACCAACCACTCTTCTTAAGGCCATATTCTGCATCACATTCAGCTTGCTGATCTCAGAGTTGAGAATGCGATAATGCCAGACTTTTAGTCCATATTCGACGATCGGCCGTACGCAGACTGTGTACAAAAACCTGACAGTAGATCCTTGCATACTAACTTGCGTTCCACCCAATCTCCAAATAGCACCAACAGCTCTTCTTCCTTTATCAAATTTCGTCAAAATGTGAGACTTGAAAGTCAATGCGTGATCCAGTGTAATTCCAAGAAGTGTGACTTCTTTTTGTAGATCAGACCCTTTGCTTTATGACAAATTACGCTTAACTTTTCCATTTCTCTCGTTGTCATTGGATATTTGAACTCTTAAGAAATAGTATTTATTTCACTAATTTTAAATATTTTCAAGGTTTCCGATATAGTGTAATGGCTAGCACGGTCCGCTCTCACCGGGCAAATCGGGGTTCAATTCCCCGTGTCGGAGAATTCTTTTTTGCTATTAAAATTTCACGTTTGACCACGAAAAGGACTTTTCCCCATTACATTAGAGCTTTTTTAACCAAAAAACAAGGTACCCTGTAATTTGTGCATTTAAGGGGTGGCAGATTTGTTACAGCCTCACCAAAAGTCGAATTTTTTTCTCAAAAACGAAAAATAGACGGCTGGGCAGGTTACCCTGAATGTTTTTGGAAAAAGTGTACGGCTTTTAGTTACACTAATCTTTTTTTGATTTGGTTATAAATGGATGTGGCTACCTACTGACTCCATGACATTACTTGCCATAGAATGTGCTACATAATCACTAC
>JAKTYL010000096.1:0-90868 GCA_030578715.1 Magnusiomyces tetraspermus
AATTCACGAAAATCAGGAAAGTACAAGAAGCCAGGAAGTACCACTAATGAGTTTACAATTGGTGTTATGAAATTGCTAAGGAAAAGACCTGTCTATCTGGTGTTATGTAGTAATTGTGTAGCACATTCTATGACAGTACTTGTCATAGAACCAGTAGGTAGCCACGTCTATAAACAATAAAATCAAATCAAATCAAATCAAAAAAGGGCAGCCCGGTGGTCTGGTTGGCTATAATAACCGGCTGAATCCAGCTGCTCTCCCGGTAGACTGGGGTTCGATTCCCTAGTCGGACTTGTTCTACTGGTAAGAGCATTGAGTACAAAAGTGGACCGTGACGTGTAACGTGGCCCGGGTTAGGACTCCGAAAAAGCTCAAAGTCAAAGTTCGGGTACCGATCGTATCAGTCTTCACCCCACCAGCGACCGAACCAAGCATGGCGAAAATCCATACCAACGAAGAACAAACAACGACAGGTCGGTGCACCGGTCGCGACTAAGACCGTGGTCATACCTTGCTACTCAGTAATTCTGTAGCACAGCCACTCCGAGCGACATTAAGTGGCTTCATATTCTATAAGCCAATACAATCAGACTACTAAAAACCACCCAAGCTTCCTATGTATAACAAATTGGTTATATAGAAGTGTCAAAGAAAAATAAAAAAAGAACAAAAGAACAATAAAGCATGACAGCCGTGTGTCTCCAAGCACTTATTGTTTTGGTTTTGCAAACTCAAAACAGCTGTGTTCTTTGTTGTTGTGCCACGAGCTGCAAGAGTTGTGAGCAAAGTAAGGGAAGCAGGACTCATACAAATTCAACAAAAATACAAGACCGACATGTATGACGAGTTTAAACAATACAACAGACAACAGCAACAACACCTAGCAAATGTACTGCAGACGTAGAACAAATGAAAATTTAGGCCAGTGAATGTTGTGTGGCAACGTGAAAAAAAATCAAAAGAACAACGGGTTTTTGTAAATAATAATTTTGTCTATGGGTTGCAACAAGGCTTTGGTTCCTGTCAACGTATGCGGAAAAAGAAAAGAAAGATGAAATTTCAATATTGCGTGATATGCATGTGATTTAACTGAAACCAAAAAATTTTTAGTTGTCACACGATTAACAGGTGACACAAAAATTTTTGTGCCGAGGCCTGATAAAACGATTTGAAGACATACGGCTGGTTGAGACTAGTTAAATAATTGAGATTGGGAAAATCAACTGGTTTTGACTGATGCTTGGTAGCCTTCATATTGCTTTTTACCGTAGTATTCAATAAAAAATAAAATTTAAGAATGCAATGATTTCCCAATTCAACAATGTTTCATGCTTCAACTCCCTCTTAATCATTTATCCAGCAATCGTCATTACTACACTCCCCTATGACTTTTTTTTTTGCTTTTTTATTGTTTTTTTCCCAATTGTCACACCACTCGGGAAGAGCCGTTGACGGAAACGCAGCCGCGTCTCATACAAATATGCCCATATTATCCACGTGACTTATCATCACCAGGTTTTTTTTTATGAATTTTTTAATTTTTTTGTCCGGTTACCAAGAGTCAAAATGAATCTGACGGACGACAGAATTGAATAAAATAGTCATGGACTTGAGAAGTAAATGGCAAATTCATGATTTTTGACAAAAATATATTTCGAATTGTCAGATGGTTTTCTTTCTTTCTTTCTCACACTTTCTCTTGTTATATATATATGTTTTGAACACTTGACTCTCAATTCCCGTATTTATTTTATTATCGTCAATTGCGTTTTCTTTTATCCTTCTCAAATAGAACCAAACGGATGATGAAAAACAAGCATAGGTTTTATCTGAAAAATATTTACAAAAAGTGAAAAAAATTCGTTATAACAATAAAAAACAAAAAATGTCTGCCAGCCCTACAAACAGTCCAAAACTAGTTCCGACTACTGAAGAAAAGGATATCGTCAAGGATTCAGACGTCGCCACTACTCCAGTTAAAGCTTCTGAAACGACAACGGCCACGACTCCTACGACTTCAACTTCGACTAATACTATTACGACTCCTGCAACTTCAACTGCGCCTACTACTACGACTCCTGCAACTTCGACTGCGCCTACTACTACTCCTACGACTACAACTGAAACAGTTACAACTACAACTCCTATAACAGCTACTATCGCTACTAGTCTTACTGACCCTTCGGACAACTATCCGCTCGATATTGAAAGAGTCGCCAAACATCTTGGATATCCTCCTCCACCAGAGTTTGAGTCTTTGCCCGTCGACTTTTACAAAGACCTTCAAAACGGGTACCCTGACACCGATGGCAAGGACCCTGAGACCGATATTGACGCTGAGATTTACTGCTTCTACCTGGCATACTTTGTCAAGTACCCAGTACTCCTCTACGCGTCGGCATACTCACGCGAAAGCGATCGGTTTTCAAGGAAAGTGTCTTGGGACATTTATAGCAAGTATGGTAAAGTGTTTTACGGGTTTATCAGTTCTGCACGAATGCGCAAGACATTGTTGCAGAAATTGAACCGGTACCGCAAGAAGAGTGCTAAAGCGAGTCAAAAGTTGTTGATGGAAGCAAAAGAAGGATCTGTTAATAGTGATGGCGGCAGTAGCAACAATAACAATAGTAGCAATAGTAATACTCGGTTGCGTAGAGCAGCTCCAGAGAGGAAGAAGGAAAAGGAGCTGATGGACCAGATTCTTAGACTTCATGACCGGATCATTGATACGGCCATAGACAGTGGAGCTTCAAAAAGACCACACAAGAATTCTAAAGATCAGGCACATTTTACAGCAACCGAGGGTTCAATTAATGCGTCAAGTTATAATGGAAAAGATTCTAGCGGTGCAGTTGCTACTACTCATAGTACAGGTGATAACGAAAATGACCATTTAGAAGAAACGTCAAATTCAAGTTTGTCAGACAAAGTCAAATTATCACGCAGAGAATCAGCCGTTTCTACCAGTTCCACACCACTATCCCCGTCAACAAATATCACGACAGGAGGTGTAACTTTAGCCGTGCAAAAGTCCGATAAGGTCGAGCGGGTGGGACCACCATCTTTGACTACAGCAAGCAACGATCGCCAATCTGTTGATGGCACTGGTACTAGTAATCACAATGATAGTAAAAGCCATAAGCATCATCCTGTCGTCACTCCACAAAAAAGATCATGGCGTGCTGTTAATGACATTGATAGGTTTGATACTATGAAAGGTACTAGTGGTAGACATACTCTGACACCTCTTCTCCCTTCAAGGCTAGTGTACACTCACAACAATGGCGACAACAACAACAGCAATAGTCACAGTAATAACAATACTAGCAATAATGACCGAAAGCCGACAATTCAAAAACTAATACATAACAGCGACTCATCACCACCACATGCTCAATCATCACCAACCCACCACAACAAGCCAATCACTCCTCCCCGTGATCCTCCATTGCTTCTCCCACAACACTCAGCGCTTTTCAAGCTTTCCTCCACAGCCTCAAACCTTTCTGAGGTGCTTGAGCATATGACAGAAATCAAGAAATGTGACGCAGAGATGTCAATCGCGTTGGACTCAATTAACACTGACGTCCAAATGCTTGTAGACCAGATCGATTATATTCGCCATAACCTTGAAATGACAGTAGAGCTGGCTAGAAAAACGCGTGAAGACCATGGTGGCTTGTTGGCAAAGATTACAAAGCTGTTGGATAAATAAGTAGATAGGAAACGATGTATGAATAATGATGATGTGAATGATGCTATAATATAATAATGATATAATGTGAAATTTGAAAATGTTGATATTTGGACAATCACCAAGAAACGTATTTGTAAATCTTTGGAATTGTAGGTGTAATTCCTGTAACTAATATAACATGTGTCGTCAGTGTTTTTACTCGAGTTTTCTGGAACCTCGTGGAATTTTCTGTTACACACCATGTCATACTTATTCATGCCCAATGTGCGGCTGCGAACACAACAGTGCCTACTTAAGGCTAGCGAGTTTGCGGGCTTTTCGGGCTGAGTTTTTAGTATAAAAACCCAATTCAATTCCAGTCCAATCATCATTTTTTTTTCAATTCATCATTCTCACATTCAATTCACTCTATTCACCTTAAAATAACCAATTTTAATAAAGTAAATTCTCCTTAGTTATACTCTAACAATCAAAAATGTCTTACTTCTACCAGCCCTACAACTCCTCTGCCTACGAAAACGAGCTCAGTCTCTGGGATATTATTGAAGCTCTTCAAAACCAGGCTGCCCAACAGGAACAGCCCCAGCCTCCTCGTCGCCAAAACTCCCGTGCTGGCTCCCAAAAACAGCCCGCTAATGCTGGCAGATATCCCTCTGGTAGAGAACAACAGAGAAGACCTTATGCTTCAGTTGTAGGTGACTCTAACCCTTCTCCTGTTCCTGATCTTTCTTCTTACGGCTTGCCCGCTTCTCTTGTCGCTGCACTTTCTTCAGCAGCACCTCAATCTTCTTCTTCAGACACCAACGCTGGAAAGACTTCTGGTGCTTCTGCTTCTGCTGCCACTTCTGGCTCATCTGCTCGCACTTCTGCCAAGCCTGCTGAAAAGTCTATTAGCCCATTTGTCGTCCAACGTGCCCCGAGAACTGACGTTTTTGTTCCTTCTTTGGACGTCTACGATACTAAGCAAAACTACAAGGTGTACGCTGCCATTCCAGGTGCCCGCAAGAGCTCAATTGAAGTCCATTTCAACCCTGACACCAACGAGCTTACCCTCGAAGGCGAGGTCCCACCACCAACCGGCATCAAACTTGATTCCAACGGACAACCCACTTCTGAAACTTATCAAGATCTCCAGCTTGTTTTGACTGAACGCGAGTCTGGCGCTTTTGCAAGAACTCTTCATTTCCCTGCTGATCCTAAGGTTGAGGACGAGGGAATTACTGCCAAGTACAATGGTGGCGTTTTGGAAATTACTGTTCCTAAGAAGTCTGGCACCACTCAAACTAGAAGAAAGATCCAGGTTGAGGATGTTGATGATGAGGAATTGATTGCTGAAGCTCAACAAGACGTTGAGTAATGGGGTCGATAATGATTAGTATTTTTCTTGGGTTTCTTTATTTATATTTTTAATGTGTATAGTTTAATTTTAATTAAATTTTTTTTCTTTTAAATTTTGATAATTGAGTTCGGTTTAAAACAAATTAGCTCCATCCTACTATAGCAGAAATAGTTTACAGTTTTAAAAATCCAATTCTATTTATTCAAGGGTTATAGAACTATATAACATAGGCGTTGTAGCCACCCTTTAGTTTTATAAATATCTCTGAACTAATTGATGTTGTAATGTTTGAATTAAAAAATTAAAGTCATTTTTTTTCATTGTCCACTTTTCGAAAGTTGAAAGCAAATAGTATTCAAGTGTAGTCTGAAAAAAACAACAGCTGCTAAAACTTAAAAATATAGAGAAAAACGTTGTATGTGGTACTCCAAAACGTTATGAAAACGTGAATATATTCAATGAAAGGTATATAAAGTAAAACCAGCGTAGTGGCTATTAAGATTACATTTTTCTCCGCATTGAAGTGGATTATTACTTGTCGAGTCAACGATAACCAAGAGCTGTACGGCTGTACACATATAAGTTACCTACAATATGGGGGAGTCTGTTAATTCAAGACTAGTCTTAACAAAATCAGTTGAAAATTTGGGGCTAGTGAGAAAACTAAATAATTAATGTATACTGAACAAAGTTTACAATTGAAATATGCTAAATAATTCTGCTCTTGCGAATGAGTAGCTGTATGAAATATTATCTTTTTAGTAAAAGTGTTATATGTGTTAACGCTTGGATTTATATATATTTTGGTTTAACTAAGAAAGTAAACAACACAACTAGTGAAACTAAGTTAAACATAAACCTATTTGATTGTTCATTGGCTACGCAAAAACAGATCACCACAGATTATACGTAACCAAAAAATCATTTCAACTAATTTCATCTCCATTTTCACTCCCTTTCTTTCTCCATCTACATCTGACTACCTGATTACTATAATCGGTTTTTGCCTTTTGCTCTATTCTCTCTTTTCCTTGCAACTTCAAACCGATTGCATAAGGGCTCAAAGGTAACTGACACCAATGATGATCTGTCTCGAAGACGTTTAACCCTACAACGACTGACCCATTTTGCAAACTACACTCACACTTCTGTTTCACCTCTATTTTTGTCAACCTGCTCGTTTTTCTATTCAACTTTTCTTTCGGCATCTGAACTTTCGGTGGTATAAGTATGACTATGACTCCTGGTATTATTGTATTATATTGATTATGAAAAAAAAAATAATGAAAAAAGAAAAAAAACAGAAAAAGATACCGAAGATCAACTCTTTTAAGACGAAAAAAAATAATAAACAGATTAACCAAACTTTAATTCTCTAGATTTCCTTCCGTTATCCTATCTTTCTTCATCTGGCCGTTAATGGTGGGTATGGACTTGCCCTAGGAGGTTTTCGGTCAGATTCTCTTTTATTTCCCCCTATTATTGCCCATCTGGTACTTGCCTACTAGTAGCTTGTATTCAGGTTTTCCTCGTTTGATACTGATCGTGGATTCGATTAGAACTCAGGCGTTGATTTTTCTTTTTTTTCTTCTTCTTCTTCTCTCTCTCTCTCAGATATTCTACTCAAGATCACACTCTATTTGGGGCTGAGTGCTTGGGTAGGATAGGTATATGGGTTACTGCTGCTAGTGATAGAGCTTCAATTGCTAGTATGTTGTGGCCCATTTACCACTTGGAAGCGAGCCGATAATAAAAAGTCAAGGAAGTTTTCGGCTCGTTATGAAGTTCACCGCTGGCGGATGATTAACTTCAGTTCTACGCAGTACATTCTTTTTGTCTGCAAATTCATGTTTGTTGCATATTTTTATTCTTTAATCATCTAGACTTTTATCCACTCTTAGTCTTGATGTTTTGGCTGTGTTATCATCCTCTCATTACAACCCCCTTTTTGCGAGTATATGGACGAGATAACGGTAGTCCAATTCGTATCGCCGATAACACATTGCATCCTTTACTGCATCGGACTAGGAATCAAGATTGAAAACTGTTGACATCCTTTAGTTTGAGTAAACTAATTTGCTTGCAAGCATTCATTATCCTAGGCTTTGGAGCCTTGTGAGTTCAAATATGTTTACCTCAATCTTGATTTTCCTAGCTGTGTTCTCACTGCAGTACCGAGGCCATTAGGTATTCCACAAGCTGCTTTTTGACGGGGAGTGGTAACGCCGAACGAATCGCCATACACAGAGGCAGATACAGATGCGTGACGATTATGTTTTCTCAGACCGACAGCTGTAGACACCAGCAAATACAAACCCACTTACAGATACCAACACCATTCAAGGTCTGACTACTAATCTATGAACGCCCACTGTCCTCACTTTTACTATGGATGGTTCGGTTCAGTTGTGAAATCTACCAAAACACTGAACAAAACACACAACTCCACAACTACTACTGCCAATTGTGCGCACAATTGGCTTTGACTATTTGCAACAAACACTGAGAGAGTTTCTTTTTACCTTTTTTTTATTTCTTTACTTTTTTATTTTTTCGGGCAGCCTTCCTTACTGGCATATTGAGCTTTGTCCACTGTTGCTTTTTTCTACAGTTGCTTCAGTTGGTTCACAAATTGTAGGGAAGAATGGGGAAGAAGTCTCTGGTGCGGAGACTTTCTTTACAACCTGTGTTGTCTGCAGCTTTTTCTTTTTGCCGTAGATACGCTTGAACGCACATACACAGTTGGAATGACGGAGTCTTGAAAGTTGGTTTTGGTGTTTAACAATTGAGTTGATTTAGGTACAAGAAAATGAAAAAAAAGACACAAATTTGAAAAGTGTTTCAAAAAGTATTTTGTTCTAGCTGGGGTCAATGTTACTATGGACTACTACTGAGAGTTTGGATTTTCTTTTTCAACAACCCGTTTTACTTTCAACAACTTTTTTTTTCTACGACATTTTGTGACTATGGATCGACTGTTCTGGGTTTTAACGTTTAAAGCTTTTTTTTAACGGTGTTACATCTGACGAGCTTTGTGTTTAGGAATGTTGTTAATTATACATTTATATTTCACTTATTTTATTAGGATTTTTGTTCTATTCACTGGTTTGTCTACTAACTTGTTCATCGCACTGCAGTACTCGACACTCGCAGTTGATGGCCCTTTGACCAGTAATAGGCCCTCTGAAATCGACTAGTTTAGAGTGGTTTGTTTATTTTTGATCTTCGTTTTTATTTTATTTTTTCTTTTTCTAGATTTGTTTTTTAACCTGTTTTTTTTTTCTGTTTTTCGAAACTCCATATATTATGGATATCCGACTGAATTCTCCACTGACTTCTTCCTTATTACAGGTACCACATTAATTTGCATTATACCAACAGACCTTTGAAGAATGCGAATTGAGAATTGAAAAAAGCAGTGGAGCCTTTGTTACAGTTAACTATGGTACTATAGTTAATTAAGTGGTTTGCAATACATGTCAAGTCTAAGAGTGAGGCGTAATTCAAATGACAAGGCATGTTTCAAAGATTCCATTGCGTAAAAAGGCTATACCCGTGCGACAATGTACCTTTTTGGGAGAGTCCTAGGAAACACAGTAATAGCTAATGATGAGGAGAAGTAACTTCAGTCAATTGTGAAGATTTCGACAAGAGTCGAGAGCATTGATGTTTGACAATTCTAGGGCAAGCCAATAGTTATGGACATGAAGGAAGAAAGAGAGAGAGAGAGCTAAAAGTGTGGACTGTTAGAAGAGTTGGCAGAACTGGCTTTGAAATACCTATGGGCCGTCAAAAGTGAAGAGTTTGAAAAAAGCCTTGCAGCAGTTAGTATTCTTGGGAGTCTGATACTCTCAAAGGACTGCACTAGTGATCGGGTTTAATCAGTAAGTATTGCACTTAATTTTGTTTTATATCACTTTGATTTTACTAACTTTTCATTTATGATAGTTCAAAGCAGTCCAAAAAAAGAAAAAGAAAGAGAGTCTAGCAGCAATTGAATTTCTTGAGAGCCTAAAACTCTTAAAAGACAACACTGACGGCAAGATTTGATTGGTAAGTATTTGATTGAGTATTGCTTAATATTCTTTATTTTACTAACTTGATTTCATAATCATAAAAAGGCAGTTCAAAAAACGGATAATCATCACAACAATTAGAGCTCTAGCCCGACCTTTTATTATTTTGTCTGCCAGCACCTCAGCAAGACTATCATCAAATTAACTATCATTATTTCAACACAATTACCATCAAAGCAGCAATTAGCATTTTAAGGTTGTATCATCGCCACCTTCATCACGAATACTAGTCATCGTACCCCTGCCACCCTAATACCCGTCAATGTAATCCAGCCATCGTGATACCAACCATAGTAATCCTCGTCCTAGATGTCACAGCCATGACTGTTCAAACAACACTAATTTCTCAGAAGCCATGACAAACGAGACTATAGCCATTGAAGTCGTTAGAATGTCAACGTCACAGTATCATCATCATGATCATCAACTTTACATTAAGACATTCATCATCACAACCCTAATCATTTTTTGCAATCATTTTTAAAGCTACTAAAGTTTGAGCGTGGCTCTATCATCATCACTTCCAACCTACTCGCAGTTACCAGTGTTCTGGCATGGCTATACAATCCTGATCATACCCTTTCAAAAACAATTATTAGCATCGTTAGTCACATGGATTTCAACATGGTTACCATCACTGCCTTTATCAGCCTTTTGACAAAACTATTATTGTTGTGATCATCAGTGTCACTGGCGTTGGAACCTCAAAGCTGGGACACCCTCTTCACGACCAAGAAGGCTATCACCAACATCGCCTTTGAAAATTCAACTGGATTATTATTAATGCAGCTATGAGCATTTAAACAAAGCTGCTTTCACTAAGGTTATGAGGAGTCAAGTAAAGTGAGAGTTTCCTACGGTATTCAGGAGAGATCGTAGCGAAAAATCGAACAATGGTCTACGTGACAGATCATTCGTGAGGATTATTGATGAGCTAGGGAATTTCATGTAGAGAAAGAGAGACAGAGAAAGAAAGAGTGCCATTGGTGTTTCGGTGTGTTGTGTATAGCCCAAATACAGCTAGGAAGAAGTTACGGAAGTGCTAAATAACGAGGATTTCTTCATTAATTTGTTAATTCGAAGCCAGTACTTTTTTGTTGACAGCAACAGCAATACTTACAACATTAAATTCAACCTATACGCATGATCCGATCCGGCATAAAACTAAAACCACTCCATTCAAACACCCGTCACCCTCTGGTTATTTTTTTACCGTTAAAAACCGGCACATTTATCTTTACTGTTTTTTCCAGCAATTATTGGTCTTTATTTCTATTTCATTGCTCTCTTTCGCTCAATCTCTCTATTTATGACTGCAACTTGCTCCATGTTCTAAGTCTCAGGTTACTCCAGGACTTTCATTATTATACTTTCTGCATGTTTCAAGGAGGCTTGTGACAGGGTTCAACTTTTTTGCCGTTCTTCATGCGTGTGCTATGGCATTGGTATGCTGCGATTTTTGGTTTTTTGCAGAGTGATACGACTAGGAATGCCCATCTCTTTTTTGACCATTATCAATTGGGTTTGACTCTCGTGCTGCGTTATTATTATTATTATTATTTTTTTTTGAGTATTTGGGATGTGAACAGAAACTCCCAGTTTTTAATTGAGGCTCTCCTTGCTTGTGTTTCAATTGAATGTCAGGCTCTCTTCTCATGACGGTTTATTGCTTTGGAAGGTATACGGTACTCTCTCTTCTTTACGATAGATGATGATGAAATTTGGTATACTTGGCTCTCGAGACTGCACTATTGGCTTGCCAGTTTCATGCTCTGCTCTATCTTCAGGCTGTGTTTTTTTACTAGGACTCTTTTGTTGACTTGCTCAGCAATTCAGCCAACATATTCTTTCTACACGTTGCTTATTCTCACTCTAACTGATGACCTGCTTGTTTATTAATCGGACCCTCTCTTTGAATATTATTTTTTTTCATCGAGACCCGCGAGATTATTGATCAGACCAAGTGCAACTTGAGTGAGTTTAGCATGTTTTTTACACTGTGCGATACACTTGAGAGTTACGGGTAACTGTATCTCTTTTGATGGGGGGGGGGGGGGGGAAAGGGATATCACTGCAGTTTTGGCGAGGTTTTACGAGCGTATGTGTGAGGTTTTTTCGAGAGTGAGTGAGGTTTTTCGAGCGTTTTCAAAGGGTGGGATACTACTGCAGTAAAAAAATATTTCTTATTTTTAAAACTTTTATTAATAGCTTCTCATTCCATTATTGGTATGAGAAAAAAAAAAAAAAAAAAGGTGAGGAGTACGAGGCAAGAGGCGAGAAGTACGTGGGAGTGCAAAGTCTCTGAGCGAGGTGAAGGGGTAGTTGCGACATAGCTCTGCTTAGTCAGCAATTACGTACTCACTGTAACTCGTCTGGGGGAGCTTCGGCTGTCCAGAACAAAGTAGTAGAGGTGGATAAGTGGGAGGTGGTGGGTCAAGCTTATTCATGTCTAATACTTTCTATTCAAGTGATGATCAGCTTGACTTGATGAAATGTTCGACAAACAGTCAGTCGATGTGCAACTCCTGGAAAGAGGTAACTAGTTATGGTTTGAAGAGAAAAAAAAATAAGTACTAGCCACTAGACATGGTTCACGTTGCAATCGAAAATATTTTTATCAAGATTTACTGACCTCCAATTTTTTTGTTTTCAAACTTTAGACTATGCTGTATTGAAACCAAGTCTCGACTTGGTTCTAGAACAGGACTTCTAATTACCTTTTGAGTTTCCCAGCAGATACCATGAACGTGTTGCGATCCATTCCAACCAATAACCGGTGTATTTGATACTATATTTCTGATCGTAACTCACTCAGTTCAGTTTGATTTATACGTTTGATTGTTTAATCGGTATATCCATTCCATCAGTTCTTGATATTTCAGTGGAATATCAATCCATTTAGCTTTCCTCTTCCATCTATTACCCTTACCCTCAACTAGATAACGAATATCCACTGGTTTCAACCACTCGAAGGCACAATTGGGAAAACTAAGAAAAGAAAAAGCATCAACAAAGCTTGCAGGTAGCGGTGCTATCGTAATGTACACCAAATTCATGGAGTTATGTAAGCATGTGTGCCACAGATTTGGCCCCGAATGCCACCAATAAGGGATTCGGTTTGACTACGCTGCCAAAAAGAAAAAAGTTACTACCTGATGCTTTAATAAGTTCTCTAACGAGGTCTTAGGCAGCCGCGATTTAGACGCCTATTTTTGATCCCAACGAGTCAGAAGGTCTGCACTAGAGAGATCAAAAAAAAAAAAAAAAAAAGTGGATACCACAGCTATGAAGGTCATCAGGAACGGGCCAGGGTTTGACGGAGGAGAAGCTCAAAGACCCGGGAATGAGGGTACAAACCAAGGTTTCTGATCCAAGCGAGTCAGCCGAGAAACTCAGGGAATTGCCAGCATTATTAACAATGAATTTGAAAAGGGTAATTTCTGCCATATTTAAAGTCATCAACAACAGCATAAAATTTGGCAATCCACCTCAACAAGAAAAAAAAAAAAAAAAAAAAAGGAAGAAATCTGGGAATCGGTGTACAACACGTATATAGCTGGCTCGGAAAACTCAATACAGAGACATAATGCGCAATGAAGTTATCAGGGAGACTAAATACTGGTTCCACTAGTACAAACAATGAAGACGACAACAATGACAAATAACCGCGATGCCGTGCTTGATCTTTACATTTTAGCAAATCTTTAAATGGCCATTAGAAATTTGCCAACTTCATCACAGAAAAAGTCAGTTGCCGACAAAAACTATAACGAATGAAAAGAAAGCAGATTTATTGTTACTACAGAATTTGTAAATAGCCCAGAATGAAGTTGAAGTGACTCCAGGTGGATATCAGTATACGAAAAAAGAAAAAAAAAGTTAACCTTAGCTGATCACTTTGTTTCTTTTCAAAAATCCAAATCATCATCTTCATTTTCAAAAGGGCATTCCAAACTGTCGTGTCCGTCTCTTTCACACAGCCCGCACCATTTCTTGCGACCGCCCGCCAAATCAATTGGTTTAGTGGGAGTTGGGTCGATATTGGCATCATCGATGTCTTTATAAATATCACTTTTCTTAGTATTTTTGGAAATGGTATCAGGGCTGTCCTTCTTGGAAATGGTAGTAGTGTTTTTGGGGTTATTAGTAGATGTGGAAGGATTCTTGGATGCAATTGAGACAGTTGACGCAACAGAAACTGTAGAATCCATCGAAGTCGCAGCAACAACAGGATCGTTTTTTCCAACAGTCTTTGAATTGCTCTTATTGTTTGTTAATGTTGGATTCAAAATTTCATCATCACTATCGTTGTTGGCAAGACCATAGTCTTCATCGTTTTCGTTAAATAGATAGTCATCATCATCTAGCTCATCAGTTGGGTATGAATTTTTGTCAGATTGCTTATTAGCAGCTCCTTCCAAAGTTTTGGGGTTTTTGGACTTGGTGGAATCAGTATTGGTAGCACTAGAGTTCTGATTAGCCTTTTGTAAACGGGCTGGCGAGCCGATTGGCAACTCTTCCAGCAACCCACCTTTACCAGCAGCATTACAAGTTTCTAATTCACTAACTCCGCTTCCGATACCGCCAAGAGAAGCAGACCCAGAACTTGATCTAACCCTAGACACATCTTTTCCAGATCCTACACTATTGACTGATCCGCCAGGACTCTGTCCACCCATTCCGCTCGACGATGACGAAAACCGCTTGTGATGTGAGCTGGCACGCGAGTGACCTAACCCGGTTCCTGAAACAGTAGTAGTGTGTGAACCGAGGGACGAGGAAACTGGCGAGGCTGTTGTCAAAACGTGGTCAGAGATAGCTGTTGCTGTTGACACTCCTGCTCCTGATGCTGATGCGGTTGTAGCCGCAGAAGTTGAGCCTGATGCAGATGCTGCTGCTCCTGTCGCAATAAATTCATTAGGATTAGCACTAATCGAACTATGAGTACTGTGAGATCCATGAGAGCTATACGACCCTCCACGTCCAGTTTGCATACCCCAGGAGTTACCAGTACTCTTACTGGACTCCAGTTTCTGGTAAAGTTCTGCAATTTCCTTTTCAAGTTCACTTTCTCTAAAAATCTTCTCTTCAAGCATACCCTCCATGCTCTCGAGCTCGTTTTCTGCTTGCTCTTTACGTTTCTGTTGAAGTTTGAGGTCATTTTTCAAAGACTCGTTTTCTTTTTGAAGTTCTTCGATTTGTGATTTTAATGCCGGTGAAATGAACGAAGAAGAAGAGTTTTCCCCAGAGTTAGAATTGGCAGTAGTGGTGGGCTTATCTTTTTGTTGCGATAATTGACGTTCCAAATCTTTGATTCGGTTATCTTTTTCTAACAACTTATTTTCAGCTTCTGCCAATCTTTGCAATTGAGCCTTAGTCTCAAAATGATCAAACTCATTGCTCCCACTTCCGCCAGGACAGTCATTGACACTCTTTTCTTTCTCCGTTTTCAGACTATTTTCCTGCTGCTTCAAATCCAAATCCAAATCCAACACCAAAGTCTCCAACTCCTCAACTCGAGCAGCGAGCCCTTCAGCTTCTACCATTTTTGCGCGCAGCATTTTAATCTCGTCGATGTACAGCCCGCTTGATTCGTGTAATTCAAACTGTAGCGCATCAATAGTGGTCCTGAACTCTGCCCGCTTTTCGTCAAACTTGAATTTGAGCGTTTGTATTTTGCGGTCTTTTTCTTCAACCAGCATGTTCAGTTCTTCTTGATGTTGGCGTTTGAGTTGTTGAATAATAGCAGAAGTGTTGGGATCATTATCGAGGTTATTGGTATTCAGGTTATTAACGTTGTTGTTATCATTTGATCCCCGTCCTCCTTCTTCACCTGACATGCCTTGGATTTCAGCAACTTTAGACTCCAAATCTTTTAAAATGTGTTCCTGTTCTTCGAGCTGCGCGTCTCTGTCACGAAGAAGCTGCATCAGCTCTTGGGTCTGTTTCTGGAGCGCGACAATCTCACGTCTAGCCTCCTGGCGGACTTGCGCGACAACCGCAACAGTTTCCTGGTCAACTGACATGTATCGCTTAATTGGAGATGAAGATGCCTCGCTTTCGTTGTCATTAAAATTGGATTGGTGATTAGGGTACTGCTGTTGTTGTTGTTGTTGTTGTTGTTGCTGATGAGAAGGGTTTTGAGGAGTTTTGACACGTTTTTGGGTATTATTGAATTGAGCATGGTTACTACTACCTTTCTCTGAAACATACCCTAATGACGAGTTTGCACGACTATTGCTAGAAGAGGTATTATTAGCATTTGGATTGGTATTAATATTAGCAATATTGTTATTCTGGTTTTGGGGTATTTCTGGAAACGCTTGTTCCAGCTTTTGTTGAGTCATTGGTTGGCCCATGGGTTGTTGACCCATTGACTGGTATATAGACGATCTAACGTTTCCGCGCGCAATACCCGAAGGCGCCTGAAGCTGTGAAGCCATAGGGTACCGGAACCCGTTGGGTGTGGACGCGCCTGCAGATCGTGAAACATGCTGTTTCGAAAACTGGGGTTTCCGAGAGGCAGCAGTACTATTGGTATTAATATTGTTACTCCCAGCATTAAGGTTTGGAAAAGTGTGACGCAAAAGTTTTTGGTATGATATGAAGAGTCCAGATTGAGGAGTTTCAGTTTGGAAATACTGGTGTCTAAGTAAAAAGTAAATGATGATTAGTAAATGTTAGTAAAAAAAAAAAAAAAAAAAAAAAAAAAGCTAATCAGATAGATAAATTTTCAAAACAACATACCCTTCAAATTCACCATTGTGTCTTCCCATTCCAACGTACTCGCCGGTGAGCTCAACACCAGCAAATTCTCCGTTTTTGTTTTTCACGGGGCCAATGTATCGAAGAATGCCGTGCTGGCCTTCTGGCAACACGACACTATCGCCGAGCACCAGTTGTGGAGTTGTCGTTGGTGTCGCTGTTGTAGATGCTAAAGATGTGGAGGAAGAGACTGGCGACAAGGACCTAGCAGAAAGTGGAAGAGACGACATTGAGTAAGAATTGGGCTGATTATGTTTGTGTGATGGAAGGCGTGAAAAAGAGTCTTGCATTTAAAATTCAATTCCAAATACAAACTTGTTGATCGAATGAAAGAACGCAACAAGAATTATATTCAATAGTACTGGTAGTTTAAAAGTAAAGTTCCTGGTGTGTATTTAGATATCTTGATATCTTGATATCTTTGATAGAGGTATAGTTGATGATTAGGTGTGACGTATAAACTGGCTATACTGTGTGTGCGTATGTGTGTATACAGTGTGTTTATATTGAATATTCTAAACTCAAAGTCCAAGTAAACAAAAAGAAATTGATGGTTGTAGACACACAAAAAGTAAAGAATGTGTGAACGTGCATGTATGTATGTATAAACTGTTTTACAGCCCACGCTAAATGCTCAAAATTTTAAGAAAATGAAATAAATAAACAAGTTACAAGTTACATTTCAAAGCTATATACATACACAATCACAAGACTTGCACATGAATCTGACGTAATGTTTTTTTATTTCAAAATTGTGATTCACATGACATCCGTGACGTAATGATTACACATCACTTGTCATCTTTGACAAACCGGCAAGTGATCAATTCAAGAAACAAAAAAAACAAAAAATTGACAAGACTAAAGCAAAACTAAAAAAAAAAAAAAAGAATGTTACAGCAACAATAATTTACAATTTCGTGTTTTTCACACTCTTGTCTCTGAAAACGATGGAATAAGTAGGACATTCAAAACAAAAAAAAACCAAGTTTTAATAAACAAAACTGATTTATTATTTTATTTTTTCAAAAAAAAAAAGAAGCTAAACAAATGATGTTATACAAGTTTATCAAACACAAAGGGAGCAAAAAAAAAAAAAAAAAAAAAAAAAAAAAAAAAAAAAAAAAAAAATTAAAAATTGGAGAGAACAAAGCAAGTGTTTGAGTGAGTTTTCATAGAGCAAAGCTAACGAAACATAAGCCGTGTAGGACAAATCTGTGTATATATTATTAGATTGGACCAATTCTGGACGCTAGAAAGGAGTAAAAAAAAAAAAAAAGTCTTTTGCTTCGTTTACTTGAAAATCATTTCGAAACGGGTGTGTTTCTATGTGATTGAAAACAAGAGAAGATCTGAGCAGTTTGAAAGTGAAGGGAGTAAGAATCAGAGACAGTGTGTGTGGCTTTTGGAGATGAGCAAGTATTGGGAGAAACACGTTGGACGCTCACCCATAGATTGTCTACTCTCCATTTTAAGCTTTCAAACTGTCGCACGCTGGGCCAAAAAAAACAAACAAAAAAAAACAGATATGAATATGTCGCAAACAAACAAGCAAGAGACAGGTACAGATGGACAAAACTAGAGAGGGGAGAGAAAACATGGGATGGAAAGACTAGTTTTGAATAAATCAACTTGGAAATGACAGCTCGTGTAACAAGATAATATATGGAAAGATGCGATTAGCCATAACTCTATAGCTCGGGTAAAACGAGACTTGCTATGTATGACTCAAGAACTAAAACAACAATCATCAACAAGTGAGTTGGGATAAACAGGTGGTTTTTGACATCTCGTCTTCTAGAAGCCTGTAAACAAGCTGTCTCTGACTTGGATCAAGCACCTTTTTTTTTTTTTTATATTGTAAAGTGTATTACACTTGGATCAAAGTTGACTTGTTGAATCATTTTCAGCACACGTTCAATAATAAACAAATATAATTTCATCACATTAATTTTTTTTTTAAAAAGTACATATCTACAAATAAACACAAATAATCATTTTTTTTTTTTCGTAAGGTTTAGAAGTTGTATAGTTTGCTTTGATCTTCTTGGTGTGTAGTTTTTTTTTTTTTGATTTTTTTGACCAAGAGTCGAAAATGTCATTACTAGTATAATCATTAATAATATTTTTCATCATCAAAAGGTTTTGTTGGTTTCGTATCATTTTTGTGTGTTGAGCGATCAATCAGAGCCGTCCAAACTCTTGCTACTCGCGTTGCTAGAAGGACTTTCTCTTCCTTTTCTGTTTCAGCCGCCATTGCTATTGCTGTTGGTGGTACCACCACGGTTATAGTAATAATAATAATAATAATATTATTATTATTATTGTTGTGGCTACTGCTACGACCAGATCAAGAACGGCCTGTGGTTGGAGGACTGCGGCTTCTTCCGCTCATGCTATCGTCGTTGCTGCTCACGTCATCTCCGCTTCCAATGATGCTGTCACTAACGCTCATATTGTCGTTGCTGCTCATGCTATCATCGTTAGATCCCACACTACCACCAACACCACCTTCCTCTTCATTCACATCTCCAGCACTGCTACTATTGGTACTTCCTGGGCTTCCAGTACCGCTAATAATGCAGCTTCGGCTTGCACTAACGTCACCTCCACTGAGATCGCCGCCGCTAAGGTCGCTTTGGTCGGTGTTGATGTTGCTGTCGTCGCTTTGGTCGTTGTTGACGTTTTTGGCATTCGTCTTTTTGGACTTTTTGCGCTTGTTCTTGGGCTTGGATTCGGGCTTTCCTTTGCTTGTTTTGGGAGACGTAGAAGAGGAGGACGGATGAGTGTGAGTATGAGTAGGATTGGGACATGGTAGTTGTTGGTTAACCGCACTAGAAGTCGTAGAATCTGTAGAGAAAGACGAAGAATTGGAATTGTTCAATGGCTTGAACTTTTGCCCTCCAGGACCGCCATTACCCCTTCTGTTATTTCCATCTTTGGCTTTAGAATTCACTTTGATCATCGGCTTTTGCTTGGATGGGGGCTCAAGCTCGGAATAAAAGTCTTCGTCATTTTCATCTTCTTCATCACCAATCGATTCTTCTTCTGCTGAATCCTTTTTCGCGCTCTCACTGCCTCCATCAGTCCTTCCATTCCCACTTCTAATCCTCCCGCTCCCATTTCCACTCCCTCTAGTGGCACCACTCCCAGGGTCGTTGGTGGAGACACTGGCGCTGCTTGAGCTATTGGTGCTATAGCTGCTGTTACTCCTCCCGCTCCTACTCCTGTTGCTATTCCGAGCATGGATTTGCTCATCTTGAAACTTGCGAAAGGACTTGAGCGTAGAATCAATCTTCTTGACGTTAGCTTGGGACAGCGCAGAGTCGCTGCCATTAATATTAATACTGATGTTATTCATATTATTGTTGTTACCACTACCTCGGCTGTTACTGCCAACATTAACACCGCCCACTCCACCCGACTTTTTCTCGTTGTCACAAAGTTCGGGTTCTTCGTTGCTGCTGGGGCTGTCGTTGTTACTGTCGTTATTGCTGTCGTTGTTGCTATTACTGTTGGAAGTAGGCTCAGTACTGTTGCTGCTCACATTACTGCTATTACTGCTGCTGCTGCTGGAAGTATTGCTGTTGGCTCTATTACCACTGTTGCTACCTGCATGTAAGTGATGATGGTGGTGGTGCATACTATTGGCGGCGGCACTGCTATTGTTGTTGTCGTTACCGTTGTTGTTACCATTGTTGCTATTCGAGTGTGATGGGTCAAAAGTGCCTAAACGAGGTTGTTGTCCAACAGACACCAAATTTTGTTTGTCTGACTCACCACGCTGTTGCTGATGTTGGTGTTGAAATTGTTGACCACCATCACGAAGCTGCGGCTGTAACAGCCCAAGACTTTCCAGCTCCAAGGCAACTTGCTCAGCTGCGTCAATTTGTTTCTTCTTCAGCTGCGACTTTTCGTCGGCTGCAGCAAGCACTTTTGCATAGTCAAAACATGGTGATGACGTAGAGCCTGACACACTGCTACTGCTGCTAGAATTACAATTGCTAGAGCTTGTGCTTGAGTTATTGGAAAACGTGCGTGTAGATGACGACGATGCTGCTGTTGAAGAATTTTGGTTTGAAGACGAGTTGGACGAATGTGACCCAAACTTTCCAAAAATACCGTCCAATCCTCGCCAAAGAATGGGCTCCGGTACTTGGAACATGACTTTTTTCAGTAGGGACTTGAGAGTAGCCTCGTTTTCAGCAGATTCCTGGTAGTTGGACAGCAAAACCGTGGAAGCAAGCAGCGTGTTGACTGACAGTGAAATCAGTGCTGGGATTTGGCCCGAATCAAGGATCGAAACCACAGTGTACGGGTTCAGCTGCGTGGAATCGGAGCTGGATCCCGAGTTGTACCCGGCGCCCGGGTGGTAGCTGCTATTGTTGCTGCTGCTGTTGGTGGGTGCCGGGCCTTGGTATTGGCTTGGAGGTTGGGCCTGGTTGTTTGACGTCGCAGCCAACGCTTTGGAAACATAGTAATAAGGAGGAGCCAAAATCCTTGAGCACAGCTCTAGCAACATTGAGACCTGTGATAGTCGACTCTGGGCAAAGGCGGCTCGTTCAGGTCTTGAAAAAATCACCGAATCACGGACCCACAGCTTGACAAGCGAGTCGAAATCGACGACGTGTTCCGGGTCAAGCACCTGCAACACGTTGTGCGTCAAGTACTTGGACCGGGCATCAATATAGTCGCCCAAGTTACCTTTTGTCCACTTGGGCTCAACAGGCAACGGATGCTGCAAATCGGTCCACACGTGGATCACACCGTTGCTTGCTGCCAGCTGCCCGTTGGTGAAATCGTTGCAGCGCCGGAACATGGCACGACCGCCAGGCCCTTTTCGGGTGTCGAGCTCTTCAAACAGCGCCCAGCCACGGGACTGGATTCGAAAATATCCGTCTCGTCGTCGGAATTGCACCTTGTCCAATCCATCCTGCACGGGTACCACTATGCGCTGCGAACCGTGACGCAAGGAAATTGACAGGCGATCTGGCTCAGCTATTGCGCGGTCAAAGGAACTGTTGCTACTATTGTTGTTGTTGTATAAATATTTGGGTGTATCATTTGCGCTACCACGGAAGTACAAGCGAAGCCTTGAATCTTTGAGTCCCGGCACCATCAGCGTCTGGGACCCATCCTCAATGATATCCAGCGTTCCAATCTTGACTCGTGCTATTCTAAAGTCCGAATAGATTCGCTGTTTCGCAACAGAGGTAAATATCGAGGAAAATGACTTTTCTGGTGGGGAGTAGTGACTTCGCGCACTTCCATTGCTACTACCACTGCTATTACTGGTGTTGTTGAGATTGCTGCTACTATTGTTGCTGCTGTTGGAGTGTACTGGGTACCGGCTTCTCCTGGTATAGTATGGCTTGCTATACCCTGGGCTGTGAGTATCGTCTCCGTCGGAGACCGAGTTGGGATCAGGTCTTGGTCGTTTCAGTGACGGCGTGTTTCGCTGTGGAGGCCGATTTTGACGAGGGGCCCCGGAGCCTCGTGGAGGAAAGTAGCGGCGTGCGGGACCCGGCGGGTTATCTGAACGAAAAACCATGGCGAGAGAGTGTTGATTGTGTGTGTGTGTGTATGAGTATATAACTTATATATGGGTGTGAGAGTGAGAAGATTGAGATATATGGGTGTGAGAGTATCTAATAAGTATTGGACATATATATAGGTTTATGTGTGTGTGCATGACTGTCTGCGAGTGAACGAAAAAAAAAAAAAAAAAGTGGCGCTGCGTGAGTATTTATTTTGACCACGCACGCTCACCCAGCTTCTTTTATTTTCTCGCACGCCAGAGTTTGCTATCTGCTTTCCTATTTCGGTAATTATTAATGATTAGTCAGTGTACCTATTATGTCATTAACTAGTAATTATTAGTCATCATAACTACCCTCATTGCTCGTCTTTTCAAACCTAACCTGGACTTTTTTGTCCTGACTGGCGAGTAGAAGTAGAAGTGTATCTATATCTACATTTATCCTAACAATTCAAAACACACACACTCAATGTCACGTACAACATGCACATGTCTTGTCCTTTTTGCGAAATTGCCAAATCAACCCCAGTCCCTTCTACAGTATTTTACTCGACTCCTCACGCCCTTGCTTTTCTCGACATCCAGCCTTTGATAACGGCATCTGCGCATATTCTCGTCATTCCTAGAACTCACTACCAAACTCTTGATAAACTTGCAGATGATCCTGTCTCTGCGGCTGCACTCGGAAAGTCTTTGGCTATTGTTGCGAAAGCTTTAAAGCTTGCGTTTTGTGACGGGGATGAAGGTGGAACTGTTGACTATAATGTGGTACAAAATAATGGAATTGGCGCAGGACAGGTCGTGGATCATGTCCATTTCCATTTAGTGGTAAGAAACGCCAGTTCTAGTTCCAGTTCTAGTTCTGACGAAACTAAAAATATCCTTTCATCTGACAATACCAAATACATATCTGAACAAATGAAGATACCCTCGTCTATATCAAACACGCTGCCTTTACTGCAAAACCCTCGGTTTCGGCTCTCGTACGCAGCACAAGTTTTCGCAAAAGGTCAACGAACGGATTTAGATGAGGAATGGGCAGCCGAGCTGTCGACTCTTTTGAAAAGCTGCGTGGACAAAGTTTTGGAGTCTGTGAGTGGTCTTTGTACTTCTAAATTATGAGCATATTTCCAGCTCTAGATGTTGAAGAAAAACTCTGGTTTCAAAAACTGTAATATAGAAACAATAAGGAGCAAGGATCCATAGTACATAACCAGTTTCGAAGACAGCGATCCGTAACAATAGCAATATGAACACAATAGCAATGAAGTGTATATATTCATTTATATAATTTTATCTATTTACTCGAAACATTCTAAACTCAAGAATTATGATATTAATTTTTTCTGACAATTGAAAGAATTCCAAGACTTTCAATACCTCCTGAACCTTTAATACATTGAATGATTTTCAACGGCTTCATAGGTTTTGCTACCTTTCTAAATTTGTTCAAACATTTTTGTTTACAAATGTTGAAAGGACGTATAAACATCTAGCTTACGCTTTTCCCCACCTCCTAAACAAAGCTATTTTTCTTCCCTCGGCAAGTAAGGTTGATGGATCAAGTCATTACAGCTATGCTACGAGCATACTAAATTGAATTGCAAGTAAACTGCGAGTAATAAAAAGTGGTCGTCTCCCCTTTATGAGCAACTTTAAACGATTACAATGTAAATTTGTCATTTACACCAAAAAAGTGCTCTCTGATCCAGTTACGCTGTAAAGATAAGTTCCCAAGTATAATCCTCACGTGTATATTATAGTACTCTCATGTGATGCTTATATTTGCTTTACGCACGGCTACAATTTTTTTTTTTTTTTTTTTTCAGCTCACGATCAAAATTTTCAAAATATTTTTATTTGAAATAAAATAAAAAAAAAAACATACTGTTTATTAAATTTTTTTTTTTTCGGAACCATTTCTTCAAGAAGATATATAAATTTTTTTTTTCTGTTTACTATACATTAGAAGAGAATAGAAAAAGATGGCGGCAAAATTTAGAAGAGGACCTAAATTGCCAGCAGATTTGCGAGATGAACTAGGTAAGTTATTTCCTCTTCTTTTGTTCTTGAATTTTTTCTTAATTTCTTTTTTTATTTATTTATTTATTTTACATTGATCTCTATTTACTAACTACCCTCTTTGTTCTCAGCCTCCAAAAACGATGATACCTTGACAGTGACCCGCAAACGTAAATTCGGCGCCAACAATGTGTCACGCAAAGAGCAACGTAAAGAAGAGCGAAAAGCTAAAAAGATGAAAAAGGGAGGCAACAGCAACAGCAGCAGCACTGGAATTGATGCCAAGAATACGCAAAACGGCACAAGAACGAATGGACGAAAAGGTAGCCAAGGAAGTAAGAAGTCAACTGTGAAGTTTGCTGATACCGTTAAAGTTAAAGAATTTGGAAACTTGAGCGATGACAATGAGTTTGATGAATCTGACGATTTTGAAGGATTTGGTGATGACTCGGATGATGACGAAGCCAATGATGATAATAATAATGAAAGTGCGGATGATACCTGGGCAGCACTTAAAAGGCTGAAAGAAGCCAAGAACAACTCAAGTAAACCCGAAAAGAAGAGTGATAGTAAGAAGAGTAAGAAAGAGAAAGTGGTTGATAAAGACGAGGAAGATACTTGGGCAGCTTTGAAAAAGTTGAAAGAAGCTAAGCAAGCCAAGAACTCAAAAGATGCCAAAAGCTCGAAAGATACCAAAGCATCAAAAGATTCAAGCTCAACACTACGGATTGTCAAAGAAAGTGATATTGATACACTAGGATCAGACGACGAACTGGATTCTGATGATTTTGACGATTTGGGAGATTCAGACGATGATTTTGGTGATTTTGACGATATGGACGATGACGACATGGATGATGATGGAGAAGATGAAAACGTTGATGATACTTGGGCAGCACTCAAAAAGCTCAAAGAATCTAAATCTAAAGCCGAAGCCAAATCTTCTTCTTCTGATGCTGTCAAAGATACAATGGAGCAACTTAGACTTGCAAAGCTTAACAAAAAAAAACTAGAAGCTGCCACTGAAGAATCAGATACCAAGCAAAGCAAAAAAGAAAAAAAGGCCAAGAATGATAAAAAGTCTGAAAAGAAACCTGAAAAGAAGCAAGGTCGTAGTCTTGCCGATTTGCTCAACTCCAAACCTTCTCAAAGCTCATCATCATCATCATCATCTAGCACTTCGAAAACCAACATCCCATTAGCTAGGATACCCAAAAATGCGACTCCAGAACAAATTGAGCAGTTTAAAAGAGATGACGAGGATATTGATTACTATGCACGAAAACTTGGACTCAAAGATGCGTACTCTGATCTTGGAAAAGAAGAAGATGACGATTTGGATGATGGACTTGAAGACTTGTTGGACGGTTTGAACTTTGACTATGGTGATTACATTGAGGGCGAAGAGGACGAAGACGAAGAAGATTCTGATGTCCCAAAACTTGATGGATTAGAAGAATCTGATTCTGAGTTTGAAGGGTTTGGACAAGACAGTGATTTAGAAGACATTGAACGTCTTGATACAGAAGAGGAAGAAGAAGAAGAAGAAGAAGGCCACGACGATAACGATTTCGATTCTGATCTCGATTCCGATTCTGACCAGCCTAAGCGCGAAAACCCATATGTCGCTCCCGCAGCACCTTCTCAAAAATACATTCCACCAAGCCTTCGCAACAAGGCACAGGAAACAGGACTTGCACGTTCTAACCTTCCACAGACCCAGGAACTTGAACGCTTGCGCCGACAAATCAAGGGTCAAATCAACAGGCTTGCTGACACAAACATTGCAGGAATTGTCAAGACCCTCAGCGACATGTACATGCATCACCCGAGACAGTACATGAATGAAATCATTACCACTACCATCATTGAATCCATTGCGTTACAGGGCGCATTGTCGGAAAAGTTTTTGGCTGTCCATGCTGCACTTGTTGCGGCGTTGTACAGAACTGCAGGCTTAGAGTTTGGTGCATATTTTGTGCAAACGCTTGTCGAAGAATTCGATAAGCGATTCAAAAACGTTTCTGATCCAAGTGTTGCTGGCAATTCGTCAAACGACACTGCGCTTGTTTCGAACAAGGAAGCTGCTAACTTGATTTCGCTTGTTGCTGAACTTTACTCGTTCAACATTGTGTGGTGCGGCATTGTTTATGACTTTGTTCGCCAGCTTTTGACTGTCCAAGACGCAGCAGTGCTCGACGAAAACAAAACGGAAATCTTGCTCAAAGTATTGCGCTCGGCGGGTTCGCAGCTGCGTTCAGATGATCCACGAGCTTTACGCGACATTGTTGTCAAACTCCACGAGCTCAAGGCCAGTGCTTGGCAAAACGGCACACCCTTCAGTGCACGTACAATGTTTATGGTTGGCTTTATTGAAGACTTGAAGAACAACAAGCAAAAGAAAAACGGCGAAGTGACTGAACTTGCTAGAGAAACAAGAAAAAGAATGCGCGATTTCATCAACGCAAATGTCAAAGCACCTAAACGCGACCCATTGCGAGTATCTTTAGAAGATATCAGAAATGTTGATACCCGTGGTAAGTGGTGGTTAGTCGGTTCAGCGTGGCGCTCACAGAACAATGTTGGTGTTGACGAAAATGATGACGAAAACACAGCCCAAGACTCGCAGAAAAACAACGAGTTTGTTGACCATCACGCTTTAAAAGACATTTTGGACTCGGCGACGCCAGATTGGATGGAGTTGGCGCGTCAGCAGCGTATGAACACTGATATCCGCCGCGCTATTTTTGTCGCCATCATGAGCAGTGGCGATTACGTCGACGCTGTTGATCGACTTGAGAAACTCAAGCTGCGATCTAAACAGGAGCGGGAGATTGTCAAAGTGTTGCTACACTGCTGCAGCATGGAACCAATCTACAATCCGTTTTACTCACTGGTCGCTGCCCGTTTGTGCAGTAACCAGCGCGCGCTTGCCAAAACTTTTGCATTCAGCTTGTACGATTTCTTGGGCGAAGTGGAAGGCGAGGACAGTGATGACGAGCGCGAAGGCGTTGGCAGACTGATGGACGGCGCCGACGAGGACGATGGCGAGATCAACGGCAGCGATTTAGAAGAAGGAACCGGTGCTGCCAAAATCATTGCGATGAAGCAGGCCCGCAAGCGGGCTGCCAAAGCTGCTCGGCAAGAAGAACGCGACTCGCACTTGTCGCCCGAAGAACAGACCAAAAAGTTGTGCAAAATCGTGCACATGGCCAAGCTGTACGGTACACTTGTTGCACTTGGCGTCGTGCCGTTGACCATCCTCAAGACGGCCAACATGGTTGCGCCGGCGCCTGATACCACTGTGTTCCTTGACTTGTTTTTCACGACCATGTTTTTAAAAGTTGCGGCCAACGGAGGCGTCGGAATTGCTGGCGCGCAGTCGGCCAAAAAGAAAACGTCCAAGATGGGTGTCAGTTTTGCCAACGCCATGTTTGAACGCAAGCTGGACCCGGAAAGTGAGCGCGGGCTTGTCAATTTGGTTGCACAGACTGCGGGCATTGGCAAGAAAAGGAAGAATTCTAAAAAGAGCCGCAACAGCCAGTATGCTGCTGGGTTTGATAGTGATGGCGAGGATGATGGAGCACCCGGCTCGATGGATTATGACAATGAGTCTGGAATTGCATTGTTAAGGAAGATGGCACGTTACTTGCCAAAACTTTTGGACAGCGCAATTGTGCAGGAAGAATTGGAAGCGTCGGTGGGAGGCATGAAAAAGAAGAGCAAAAAGAGTCAGGAGAAAAAGGCTGAGAAGTTGAATGAAACAAAGGCTACCATCAAGTGGTCTGTGTCATTGCTGACTGACGCGATTCAGGATATTTTGGAAAGAGAGGATAAAATCAGAAATTCGAGATTTTGATTTTTTTCAATGGTAATTTTGGATCTTTTAATAGTTTAGTTTTGAATAATTTGGATAGGAAATAAAAGACTTTTTTTTTTTTTTTTTTTTTTTTTTTTTCGCTACCTTTGTGTCTGGGTTATTATATTAAATTAGTTGTAAATTGTCAATTGTATTTGAGAGAACGATTATGATTGGCTACAGCCTAGCAGCCTTAGCCAACGTCTTGTTTTTGAGAGTAAAGGGTCAAGCATTTGATGGCTGATGACATCTCCACAGCTCCAAATATCAGATTGTGAATATCGCCAATGGCCTCAACCCTTCTCCAACCCTCATTTCATTGGCTTTTTTAACGTGTTGGTTAAAGGCTGCATTTTGGGTCATCTCTTTAGAAACCACAACGGCCCCTACACTTTCAGCCTCCGTGGGCGAAGCTGCCAAATACGTTGTGCCATCGCTTTCGCGAGTCTCTACTGCTAAGGATGGAAAGACGTAGGAAATGAACTTCCGAGCATCAGACGCTTGGGCTCCCGAAGAAGATGTTTCAAAAGAGGAAGAGTTTGTTACGGTTATCACCACTTTGTGGCTGGAAAGGTACCCGGCGGCCGTCAAAAGTAATCGGTGTGCGTCATCCAACGCGGTATCTGTAGATTTATCGCTTTCCAAGCGGGTATCAAAGGTTAAGGAAACAGCAACGACGCGGTACATTCTCGGCGTTCCTTCAACATTGTCGTACTTTGCTTCCAGCTCCAAATCGCCAAATCTTTTGCTCAGCCGTCCCTCTTCCTTATCCGCATCATGTCCTTCACCTTGATGCATTTCCTCGTCTTCCTCGTCTTCTTCAGTTATCCCAGCCAGGATTGAATGTCTTCGAGACCCTGCCGCCGAATTGGTAGATTTGTTACAGCTACGAGAAATTGTCATAGGATCTGGCATTTTGAAGATCATGGACGGAAGACTAGAAAGCTTGTTGTTGCTTTTTGGAAGGTTTGTTCGGAGTTGTTGAAGTAAATGGGATTCTAAAAAAAAAAAAAAAAAAAAAAAAAAATATTGTTAGCTAGCTATTTAGTATTTCAACTGATCCAGATGGTACATTTGTCCACACCTATTCACACTCACCATGCTTTCCAGCTACAATGACTTCCCAGTTTTGCTTCCTTTCACTCTGGATGCCAATTCCATTGTCGCCATCGTTGTGGACCCCACCACTCGAGCCCATTACTCCATCCACCAGCACGGTCACTTTGATTTGTTCTCTGCCAATCTCTCTCGCTTTCTCGTGGGTCAGTTTGTACACCGCGGTGGCCACGCTCATGACGTCCTTAAAGGCGGGCAACCCGCCTGGGACGGCCAGGTCTCGTGGCGTCATGAGCAGGATGTCGACCGATCCGTGGCGCATTGTGTCGGCGAGGGTTTGCGACACGAGCTGGGCGTAGAGGTCTGGGATGTGTGTGATAGGAGAGGCGAAGGGTGAGAGGAGCAGGAGGGTTGAGTTGTAGAACATTGCAAAGTGGTTGAACGTGTCGATTGGAAAAAAAAAAAAAAAAAAATAGAGTCGTATGAATTACAGAAGAAAAGAAAAAGCCAAAACGCTGACCGAGGGTCTGATGGTTTGTATTTATACACGCCCAAATGCCCAAATGCCCAGAACCTCTCTCAAACGGTTTGGTCTACGTCTGGCCGGCCCATGCGGGGTGTGTGGAATCGCACCACTTAAAAAGCGGAGGTTGTTTTTTTTGTTTTTAAATTCTTGGTCTGCGAAACAAGGCTCATTTTGTAGTTGTTGTTGCTGTCGCACTGTGCTCTACCCGGCACTGGAACTCTTCTTTCGGGACTGGAACAAGACCCGTCCAAGCAGTTCTGGCACCGGCTGAAAAAAAGTCGCCAAGACCGGGTCGATGGACCGACTCAATACTCGCGCAGCAGCCGGTGCCGGAGCTCGAGGCACAAGGGCCGGCTCACTCGTCGCTGGCCAAGGATTAGCATGCTTGGTACAGCCGTATGCTTGTTGTACACACAGGCACAAGAGCTGGGAGTCGGAAACGTGCGGCGTTACCAGTCACATGCCCTGTTGCACGACCTGTCACACATTTGTCCAGGTCACGTTTATTTTTCTCCACATTTTCCATTTTTTTTCAAGTTCCAATTGGTTATTGTTTCCTTTCTCTCCCATCTCCCAACGTCTCGCTAACTTTGCTCAAACTCTCCAACCTTCGCTAGCACTGGTATAAACACGTCTGTACGCACAATTGTAAATATATACAAGTATAAACAAGTGTATATAAGTATATATACAAGTATTGATTGATTGATTGATTGCTTTCCATTTCCGATCAAGTCACACCCAACACTAACCTAAATCACGCGTTTATCCAGCAATTGGGTTTTTACTGTACTCAAACATAAAAAGGCATACAAAATAAACCATATTTCTTCTCCCAACTCTCTTTTTTCATTGCTTCCATTTGGTTCTTTTCACACACGCTCCCCAAGCCTGCAAAAGCGCACCAAATCTCACACACTAAACACTAAACTCCAAGACCTAAACACTAAACCTACAAACATGACTGACGCTCCAAGACCTCTCCGACAATCTTCAAGATTGGCAAAGCGTGCTGCTGACGCTGCTGCGGCCACTACTACCATTGACCCTGCTCCTGCTGTCAAAAAAGCCAAAACCTCCTCCAAACCGTCCGCTGCCAAACCATCGTCGCCTTCCGAAACCCAGCCCTCTTCCAGCCAACTGTCTGTTGGCGACTCTCTTCCCGCAGGTATCGTTCTCAAAGACCACACCGGCGCTGACGTTGACATTTCCGAAATCGTCAAGACCTCCACTTCTGCCCCCGTCGTGGTTTTTGCGTACCCCAAAGCCAGCACTCCCGGCTGCACCAAGCAAGTCTGCGGCTTCCGCGACGAGTTTCCAGAGTTCAACGGCTTGGGCGCAAAGGTGTTTGGGCTGTCGGCAGACTCTGTTGCGGCCCAGGCCAAGTTTCACGATAAACAAGGGCTGACGTACCAGCTGTTGTCGGACCCCGAGTACAAGCTGATAGAAGTGTTGGGAGCCAAAAAGACGGCTAAAGGCGGGGTCACCCGGTCGCATTGGGTGTTTGCAGATGGGAAATTGGCGGTTAAAGAGGTACAGATTTCGCCAGCCGACTCTTACACTAAGGCCTTGAAAGAAGTTAAGGAAAGAGCTGGCAAGAAGGAAGATGGCGAAAAAGACGAGTCCAAGGAGGAAGCCAAGGAAGAAGAAAAGACTCAGGAAGAAGCCAAAGAGGAAGAGCCCAAGAAAGAAGAGTCTTCTGATGCTGCTGCTACTGTCATTGCTGCCACCACTGCTGCTCCTAAGGCTGAAGATGCTCCTAAGGCTGACGATGCTTCCAAGACTGACAATGCTCCTAAAACTGACGATACCAAACCCGACGATGCTGCTGCTCAAGCTGACGGTAAAGCCAAGACTGAAGACAACGCTACTAAAGAGGAAGAGGCTCCTAGGGCTGATGATGAAGCCAAAACTGAGGCCAAGTAAACGAATTGGTTTTTGTTCTTTTGCTACCTTACATGTCAGGGCAAATGCTAGTGTATGTGTTGGTACAAATATGTTAATGTGTATTTCCTCCCTCTATATACTTTACAGTTGAATAACAAATTGCGAAAATTTCATCACAGATATATCAAGCATCACTTTGAACGTACCTTTTAGGATGAGTGTCAAACATTTTCTAATGATAGGCTTTTTTATCGTCAAGAAGAATATTTCTGTTGCCAAGTGAGTATTTTCTTTTTAGTCTAGAATTGGATATTTAAAGCAAAAGTTTGAAATCTACACGCCAGTTTCATACGATAACAGGGTAAATAATAGAACTAGCGAGAAGCTGTAATGATAAATAGTAACCAGTAATGGTGATATCTCCTGTGCATATTCAATCTGATCTTTATTGTCATTGTTGAAAGGTTTTTTTTTTTTTTTTTTTTTTTTTTTTTTTTTTTTTTTTTTTTTTTTTTTTTTTTTTTTTTTTTTTTTTTTTTTTTGTAGCTTTGGCAGCTTGTCACTATAGTTTTTGTTTCATTAATTCTTCAAAAACAACTTTAAGAATGATTCTTGCCGTCGCGTAGTCTCTTGATCGCTTAACCACCTAATTAATTAAATTATTAATTTATTAAGCAACTGAACAACTGGGCGATAGAGTGATTGAATTACTGAGTGGTTCATATTTAACCAACAAAATCAAAGACAAACTTTCCGACATGAGCATCAACAATAACTGTTCAAGATAAAGAGTGCCAGCCGTAACCTTGTACTCTTAACCAAAAGCTAGTTACTCATGCTTAAAGGCGTAAGTGCCGAAATGCTAAAATATTGAAATGTTGCAAATGATACCAAGACAAGAACAACAACTTCAAAGACGATTGGGCTTTTCTGCAAACAAAGAAATGAGAGAAATGAAATAATAATAATAATAATAATAATAATAATAATAATGAAAAATACAAGAAAGAATAAAGAAGCCATGTTGTGTTTTTCAATAGAGCTTTTGAGATGGCTGAATTTGGCAAAAAAAAAAAAAAAAAAAAAAAAAAAAAAAAAAAAAATCTCAATGATATACTCAAATACTTGATTACCTGAATTGTTTCAACCTGGATTTTTCAAAGACTAGAACATTTGGGTTAGACTTTTTACAAAAAGTTCTGTATCCTGAAATCGCTTTTTCACAAATAAGCTACCAAACATCAGTTTTGCACAGTTAATTAGTCACTCTGGAGCGAAAAAAAATAAAAATAAAAAAACCCCTTCACCAATGGCTTTTCTTTCTTTTAATCTTTTAATTGTTGAATTTTCCAACTTGATTCGCTTATGATGTCTCTATAAACATTTG
Organism: Magnusiomyces tetraspermus; assembly: GCA_030578715.1. NCBI lineage: Eukaryota > Fungi > Ascomycota > Dipodascomycetes > Dipodascales > Dipodascaceae > Magnusiomyces > Magnusiomyces tetraspermus. Next base: position 32,154 of record JAKTYL010000096.1, read on the forward strand.
TAAATTTTCAGCAATTGGGTGATAATCATTTCGACATAAACCTACGGCTTGTAGTTTATTCTTTTTGTTTTATCCTTGTTATTTGTATTTTATTTTTTTCACTGTTGCTATTCTGGTAAAACACAAAAATCAAGAAACTTTTGCCAACTAAACAGGTTTACTTTAGAATCGGGGGTTTCTTTTGTTTTCTTTCTTTTACAAAATTTTATTGGGCTCTATTTAATTTCATCCAATTTTCCTCGTTTCTTTATTGAATTATTATTGGCTTGTTTATTAATTATTTTGCTTTGATGCTATTTATATCTTTTGATCAAAATATTAGCGTCATCTACTTTAGAGCCCAAGTCAAGTAATATATATTGAATATTATTCTCAAGTAATTTACATGTGCAAAAACGAAGATGAAGAATGAGAAGGAATGGAAATTTATCAATTTACAATTGAAGAAAGCGCCAGACAATACAACAGTGTATATCCTAATAAACGTAGCAAATGCCTGTGAAAGGCAGTAACGCTGTTCAAAACCCTTGTAAACCCTTGTAAACGGTAGTGAATATTAGTCAACGTTGGTACAAAAAAAGCAATTCAAAACGCTGCACAATTAATATATTAGTCGTCTATGAGTTAATATTTCTTCCTTTTTGACAAATGACAAATGGCAACTGACATAAACAAGCCCATCATTAGTGTCGTTATTTGCAGAGTTGACTGAAAAAGGTGTTTGCTAATTCCAACAAAAAAAGAAAAAAAAATCAAACCAACGTAGTTGAACCCACCCAGAAGTCCAGTTTTATATCATCTTTTGAATCAAAGTTAGATCTTACGCTACTCCACCAGCTCAAAGGTTCCAGTAAATTCATGCACCTTTTTGTTTTTTTTCTCTTATGTGTTTTTTTTTTTTGTATGGTTCAAATTCATGACGGGGAAGGGATCTTGAAGGATTATTTAGCGATTGTTGACAGATACAGGAATAAAAAGATTCAACAGCTTTTTTTTTTTTTTTTTTGTCTTTCGTATTTTTAATTTTTAATTTTTTTTTTTAAACAAAATAGTTAGTTTTACAGTCTTTTTTGAACATTAAATTGAAATGCTGTCATTTAATCGGGACTGTCTCATTTGCTGGTGCTCATAATGCAATGGTTTGGAGATTTTGATAGGGCGGATACATCGCATTCGATCTTGTTGTTAAATGTACCTGATTTCGTTCCCAGCTTAATTTTTTTCTTTATTTTTTTCTTTATTTTTTTCTTTTTTTTTTTCTTTTTTTTTCTCAATAAAACACCAAGTTTAAATGATCAAAAAGTTACTATTTTCATGTACAGAATATCTAAATGTTTCGTTAAACCCGCTGTAGATTTTCGATAAACGAGCCTCTGATTGCATCAAATGAAAGCACCTCCAAGCATGTATCGTATCTGTTCTTTTGCCACCTGTTGTCCTATCATGCACGACTTGTTCAATGCGTAGAGAAATAAGTACAAAAGAAATAAACATAAATTTGTTAACTGATTCAACCAACAAAACGAAGCAAATAATAATAAAAAGACTATTATTATTATTATTATTACTATTAATGATAATAATAATTATAATAAAGAGTATCTAAAGCATTCAAACAAAGCCATTTCAAACGGTTTCAATATTGGAAATTAAGCAACTGAGACTTGAGTTATTGACCGCCTTTTTGTTCTTTTCGTAACCCCTAAACGTACATAGAAATTCCTTTTGTTCTTTTTTTTTTTTTTTTTTTTTTTTTTTTTTTCCTTCAACTATTTTGCTACAAAAATCCTTAAAATATTGTTATAAATTAAAAAAGGAGAAAAAAGAACGAAGGTTGGTAGTTTTCTCTTAAATCTTCTTTCTTCCTTCACTTATCTCTTTTCTTCCTTAATACGGTTACTACAATTTAGACATTTTAACTATTCTCGACTCGTATTTATTTACACCTTTTTTTTTTTTTGTTTTTTTGTTCCTCTTGATATTTTCAGTCATTCATATCAGGCTTTAAAAAAATGTTTAAACAAGAGTCTGTAGATTCAGACATTTTTTTCCAATCTAACCAACCAAACCTTCCAGATTCCAACATTAATTACCCCAATCCAATGGCTATTCCAACATCACAAAGCAGTTCACCCAACAACTCTACTGATACCACGCACAAACCTCCAAACCGAGGGCGGCATATTGCTTGTGGCGAATGCAGAAGGAAACGATTAAAATGCTGCGGAACAAAGCCAGTATGTTCTCTATGCAGCAAACACAACAGTGAATGCAAATACTCGACTCGTCTCAGAAAAACTGGACCAAAGCCTGGATATCTTCGAAAGCTGGAGATCAGAGTCAAAGAGCTGGAGGCTAAGCTTGAAAAATTCCGATTGCTGGTTCCAGGCATTGACGACAACGAACCCTCAGATGACTCAAACAACTTGGATGAAAAAGTCTTAATGAATAACCACACGCCAAACGAAAACAAAGACAAGATTAAAACGGGACATATGCCCCGCCTTGGGAAACTCGACCCTTCATTCGACCAGAAGCATTTAATCTCGCTTGACGTCGACGAACCTTATCCCAGCATTAAAATCATCGACGACCTCTTAAAAATCTTTTTCCAAGAAATGCATCCATACTTTTGTTTTATCGATTACTCACGGTTCACAGCTCCTTCTCTATTCCGAGATACCAAAATATACCCTTTCTTTTTCTATGCTGTCATGACAGTATCGGCCTCTATCAGCGACAAGTACAAAATGCTGGAAGACGAGTTTTACAAGCGACATATCAAGTACCTCAACAGGTGTGAAGCGAATGGGATTGGAAAAGAAATGATGAGCCTGCAGTATGTTCAGGCACTATCGCTGATAACCATGTATGAGCACCGACTATGTTCTCACGCAAGAGCATGGGTGACGTGTGGAAAAGCCATCCGAGCTGCACAAATGAACAATCTGCACAATTTGGATGTTCGTGGATACCACAGTGCTCTACATCCAAAAAGCACGTACTACAAAACTGAAAACAAGCAAGATGACCTAAAAGAGTTTGATTCACCAGAAACTGAGTTTAAAATTGGAATCCACGGGTCTAGTTCTGAAGTAGAAGGAAGGTCGAGTTATGTTGATCCAAGCAGAATTGAAGAGGCCAGGGAAACCTTTTGGACGTGTTATATTTTAGACCAGTATGGTTCAATAGCGACTGGATGGCCTGCGTGTATCAGTGATGCCGATGTTTCGACTCTGTTATCAATGGAAAGTTCTACTGCTTTGTACAACTCTATCCACACTAGTAGGCAACGAAACAATGAACAGTTTGGTACTGAAATCAACAAAAACACTGCAGAGGAAGAGATCACAAACGAGTTTTTTCTACCAGATGTGACTGCTGAATACAGCAAAAAGCCCAGATTTTGCCGGCTTGAACAGTTTGTTCAAAATCCTGCCAAGTATGAACGAGGAATTCGATCTTTTCTTGCATTCATTGCAGCTTCTGCTTATATCCTTGCACAATGTTTCAAACTCATGAACACACCACCGAGATCAGATGACTCATCTATTGACGGGTACTGGTGGTCCAAACATAAAGAATTACACCTTATTGTCAAGAATTTCACGGCATGTCTGCCTACAATTAACTCTAAAGACCCATTAGTCAATTTTGCTGTAACTTTACATATTTCCCAAAAAATATGCAGTGCTTCATTAGGCAGAGCAGCCTATATGAAAGCATGTTCAGTGGGAATGTACAGCAAAGCCGTTTCGTACGAGCATGAGTGTCTAAAATCTTCAATTGACATGTTGATGGGTTTACGCCAGGCCACAAACCTGTACAACGTCATGGAACATCCGGGTCCAATCTACTGCCTTTTCACGTCTGCAAAATACTTTTTGGCTTTTTACAAAGAAAAGAAAGTAACCATCGCAAAAGCACAAGCAGCTTCTGTTGCACCTCAGTCAGCTAGTCAGGAAGCTAGTCAAGCCGCTAGGATCTCCTATCACTCTGCCATTTTGGCTCAATGCCGTTCACATATTGATTTCATTCTTGCTGTTTTTAAAGTGGTGAAAGCAAAGGTAATATTGGCACAGTGGTTTTATGAAAAGCTACATTTGGATATCAGTTTGGCAGACTCAGACCACGACACAACTTACTCAGCACCGTTTGATGCCTGGGTAGATAATGAGTTGCAGAAAAATGGAGGTAACGTGAATGATTTGGGAACACAGAAAGACGAAAATTCAAATGAAAGCGCTTCAAATCCGTTTGAGAGTTCAAGTGGCGTAGATATGGACGAGAGTCTGTCTGATTTTTCTCCAAATTCGAATTTTTCGTCAAACGGTCGTGAGACCTCTGAGTTTTTAAACACTTCTAGACTAACTACGAGCCCAAGCATTGATGAGTCATCTAAATCAAGTTCAGCATTTGTGGCTGCTAACAACTTGCCTACCAAAGATTCAAACACTAATGCTTCGGCCGGTTCATTAAACAATACCCAAGAATCTGCAAATGTTGATGAAGATATCGTGCCTAAAGATGTAGCTAAACCTGGACCTGTCAATGTTCGCAAGGCTGTTTCATCTAACGCACCTCTCAACAATATAAGTACTCAAGGTGTCCCAGCTCCTGCTTTTGAAGCTTCATACCCAGTCCCCCAAATAAATCCTGCAAATACCAATAATGGATCCATTAATACCACAAGCCCTACTACCTTTGGTTTATATCAGCACCGAAGTTCAACTGACGAAGGGGTATCAAACCAAGCAGCTTATTATTCTTTAGCGGTTCCTTCTCAACCTCAGCCTCCAGTCAGTTCTACACAGCCCAGCTCAGAGTACTCTGTTAAAGATTCCCAAGACTCTAAAGGAATGGCCCAGCTTGTAAACATGAACAGCAGCCCGATTTCCAATTTTAATTCTTATCCTACTAATACCAGTAACTATCAGTTCAACCCAGTTTCAGAGGCTGTTCAAAATAATCCATATATGTATCCTCAGCATATTATTGTGCAAGACGGTGTTGGAAACATCAGTGTTCCATTTCAACCTGTTTTTGGACACAACATGGCGCCAATTGTTAACCAAGTGCCTATGCAACTACAAGTACAAATGCAGACACAGGCACAGGCACAATTCAATAATCAGCACATGGCCGATGCAGCTCCAGCATCATGCTTCAGCAATGGCAACAAACCTGTGTTGAATCAACAGCAGCAGCAGCAGTCTGGCTCTATGCAAGAAAATCCATATGGCGTTAGATTCGACCATATTCAAGCAGATTTGGGCGAAATGATGCCTGTACAACAAATACCACAGATGCTGCCTTCTCAACCCCTTCAGCAGATATTACCACTAGCATCCCAACCTATGCAATTACATCCACAAATACAACAGGTGCAACAATTACAACAACAAGTTGGAAATAAATCTGCTGTTTTTCAAGCAACCAATATTCAAGATAATGGTCCAAATTTTGGTCGCATGATGACTGAATTTGATAACATGGTGAATTATCATCAAAGATATCCAGAGCACTTGGCTTGGGGGTCCAATTTGAATATGGACGGAATTATAGACGACAATAACGTTTCTATGAGTTGACTTTTTTGTTTTTTCAAAAAAAAAAAGAATATAGTTTTTTCTACACTAGAATACGTCATACTTAAGTATTGATAATAATTCGTAAATAATAAGCGAATAATGAATAACGAATAGTATATAATTTATGACATTTGAACTTTTATAAATGTATTCAAAGGTGATATTATACAATACAACAGTTTTGATAACTGTCATGTGACCAACTACTACCTTGCTGTATGTAAGGCTAAGATCAAGACTGATCCAGAACAGGCAAAAGTAAACATCATTTTTCGAGTATTGTGAAAAAAGCAATATTCAATCTCCAACTTTCTTTTAATTACCTCCAGGGCGTGGTTTCTTTGGATTGACGGCCTCAACAAGTGAGTACTTCAGAATCTAGTTTTAGAATTTCAATAACATTAAACTAACTTGTATCTTTTCGGGGTTTTTTTTTTTTTTTTTTTTTTTTTCAAGTGCAACAATTTTCCACAATCCTTTCAGAATCCGGAAATGTTGAACAAGTTTATGGCAAAACTTCTCGTCAATCCAACGACCTATTCAAATCAGGAAAACTCGACGAAGTAATTGAATTGTGGACTTCTTTTCATGAATGGGCAAAAAAGGAGTATAAGGCTACTATCAAAACGAAGAAGAGAACAACTGATGGTCAACCTAAAAATGAAACTGATTCTGACAAATCTGCCAAACTCTCGTTGTATTTATATTCAGCAAACCGAGCACTTTTTTCAGCAAAGATGAAACTAGCTGCTGGTTTTTCAAAAAGCGGTGATTCCACAAAATCTTGCGAAATGGCAGGCTTTGCTGAAAAGAATGCAAAAACAATGATTCAAAATTGGCCATATGATCCAATGGGCTACTATTTCCTGGCAAAAGTCAACGTGTTTTTAAACTTGTTACCAAAAGCCTATGAAACCATTTGTGATGGAATAACAGCCTGTTATCCGGGAATTATGCAACCTGAAACAAACTCTATAAAGAAGAAGTGGCGCACAGGACAAGTAATGTTGCAAGAGCTCAAGCAGTTGACTGGGTTGCGTGGAGAGCTGGGAAAAAGGATAGGTCCTGAAGAAGAACAGAGGATGATTGCGGTTATCAATAAGAAACCAGGTGATACCCAAAAACTGCGCGAAGAAGCAAAAGTAAAAAACATTTCAAAAAATAGGGCTAGCAAACCTAACAAGCAGACAACCCTTGGATTCAAGCCAATTGCGCCTGAAGAAAGGGAAAAAAACATCGAGTTAAAGCGAGTTGTTGTTAACAAATGTGATCCCCTGCAAGTTTTACCATACTCTGATATTTTTCGTCCAATTATCACGTCTCTTGATTTTGCTACCATTTTAGAATGCTCAAAAGTCAGCAAAAGCTGGCGCAGAATGATTACCAAGGATGACTCGAGTCTTATGCCTGAAGTTTTTGATGCTACTTTGGGAGGCAAAAAAAAGAATTGGAAAATGCGCCATCTTTATGATGTTCTCAAACGAATGGCAAACCTTCATAAAGATGTTGTAATCAACAAAGTCGAGCTCCTCAATCTGAAAAATTCACAAATTCCGAATATGCTTTTTAGTTCATTCCCACATAGGATTCGTAACTTGGTCCTACATTCCCCTTCCAACAACACATTTTTTGACTGTTATGGTGTAATGTATTCCCGATTACGAGAAGGAAAATCTAAGATATATGTTGATTCGGTGTTGGAAAGTTTGGAGATACATGGCGCTTTTAATACCACGTTGGTTCAAACTGTTCTTCCTTCATATCCCAACTTGAAACGGCTTAGTGTCAAAAACACAATTGAAAAAACTCCTGCTTATTATCAGTACAATTTTGATGAATCAGAAAGCTTTACAAGAAGCGACCATGATAGAAACAACATTCCGTACGAAGGCGACGAAAAGACTCGAAATTCTTATGACCCTTTCATTGTGCCAATTTCAAACAAAATTGAAGTACTGGAGCTGCGGAATATGGACCCGGTTTCCAATGATTTATGGCCCATGGTGCTGGACCATTTCGCAAAAAGGCCAATTCAGCTGCCATTGAAAAGAATTGTTTTTTCCTTTATGCTTGGAGACAATATATATCTTTCGAGTTTTTCATCAAACATTTTGGAAATTGCAAAAAAGCTAGATAAGCTCGAGACAGCTTCTTATGGATCTTTGCCGCTCAATTATTCGCTTTTGTTTACTTCTAAGCATCTTAGGTCGGTACAAATTGTGCGTCAAATTTATAATCGCGGGCTGGCACCTTCTGACGAAAGCATCTTCCACCCATCAGACCAACCCAGAGATGTATTGGATATTATTAACCGTAAATCAGTGCCAACAAAAGCTGATGAAACCCAAACTGATGCATATTTACAAAACTGGGCTGGAAGTTTTAGTTTCAATAATACCCAAGAGCCTACATCTTCATTCCCATCATCGAAATCCTTTGAAAAGTTTCCTGTTGAAAGTTTGAAAGTCAGTCATTGCTCAGTTTCCAATCCAAATTACGAAATGACAATTCCCCAAGTCCATTCTTTTTTCGCACGCACAGGCTGCGGGTCCAATCTCAAAATTCTACAACTCGAATATTTCCGAATCAGGGTGTTGTATGATTCTGAAGGATATGACCAACTTATTCGTAAGGAGTTTCCGAACCTACAGTTTCTGTCGTTGGCAGGCAATGTAGAAGTCGGAGATGGCACTGCGGCTGCCATTGTTGAAAAGGAACCTTTCCCTAAAAGAGTCATGTTAAGTCATACCTGTACATCTGTTAACGGGTTTTGGAAACTGATCAATGCGGGTGTTAAGGAAATCGGATTGCAAAAGTGCAACATTTCGTTTCTTGATTTGAATGAAATCAAACAATCTGGAAACGTAAAGCTTCTTGAGAGAAGGGATTTTATTCAAAACAAGAATGAAAAGATTGTTTAACATGTCAATTTTTCTACAAGGTTAATGGTCTAAAAATTAAATTTTACTTGTGCAAACGGTTTTTTTAAAAGGGAAAGAAAAAAAATTTATTAAAAAAAACTGAACCTTAGAAGGCACAGAAGTGAATCCTGGCTATAGGGGTTTCTCCAAATTATATAACCCAAAATGAATATATACTATTCTAGTTAACTAATAATGAAATCAAGCGCCCCCTCTTCTTTAAATGTTCAAGTGGTAATTATCAATGTGTTTTTGATTTTTTTGCTTTTTTTTTTGTGATCAGCTGAAGCTTCTCTTTTTTTTGATATTTTTCTCTTTTTTTTTGTGCTTTTTTTTTTTTTTTTTTTGGGGTTTTTTTTTTTTTTTTTTTTTTTTTTTTTTTTTTTTTTTTTTTTTTTTTTTTTTTTTTTTTTTTTTTTTTTTTTTTTTTTTTTTTTTTTTTTTTTTTTTTTGTCGGGGTATTGATTTCATTACTCTATCTTTTTTTTGTCGTTTTGATTGTTTTTGATTTTTTTTGAATTTTTTGGTATTAATCATGACTTCAAGCCATTTAGATCTTTTTCCAGCGGCCACCGTCTGGAATGCCAGTGCGGAGGCGAACTTCTTCACCATGGATATGGCCTTTTTCAACAATTTCAGCCTCATTCATAGTAAGAAGTTCCTTATTCTTGACAATGACTTTGCCATTGATGACAACATTTTCAACGTCAGCGCCTGTTGCGATGTAAACAACAGCAGAACAAGGATCACGTCTTGGAACTCCATAAAGCTTGTTTGAAAGGTTGATAGAAATAAAGTCAGCTTTTTTGCCAATCTCAAGAGAACCAAGTTTGTCTTCATGTCCAATAGCGCGAGCACCGTAAATAGTAGCCATTTCAATGACAGTTTCAGCAGGAACAAGATCAGGGGTGTAATGGATTGCCTTTGGCAAAAGCGAAGCAAGCTTCATTTCCTGAAGCATATCCATCACGTTGTTACAAGGACAGCCATCACAGCCAATACCAACAGTAACGCCAGCTTCAAGGCACTCTTTGACACGGCAAATGCCAGAGCCAAGTTTAGCGTTGGAGGTAGGACAATGGGCAATGGACGCCTCAGTTTTGGATAGGATTTCGATATCGTTGTCGTCCAAATGAACCATATGAGCCAAGACAGTACGGGGACCCAACAACCCGTACTTCTGGCAATAGGTCATAGGAGTTTCACCTTTAGAAGCAAAGAAGGTACGATCAGCCTTGATTTCAGCACAGTGCATGGTGATACCAATGTTGCGTTCACGAGCAATCTTAGACATTCGCATGTACAGTTCTTCAGAAACACCACCTGGAGTGCGAGCGCCAAACCAAACCTCGACGCGGCCATCTCCAGCACCATTGAACTTTTCATAGCATTCAAGGACTTTGTCAAGTGAAGACTCATCTTCAATCAAGCCTTCATGCATAGAAATACCAGACTGGGTAGCGTAGCGAGGCTGATCCATGACAACTTTACCAATACAGCCACGAATGCCAGATTCGACACAAGCTTTGACAGCGCCTTCAAAGCCATAACGTTCGGCAAAGAGGGCTTCGACAAAGCAAGTAGTGCCGCTTTTGAGCATTTCGGCAATAGTGAGCTGAGAAGCAGCATAACCATCTGCCTCGGTAAAGTTGCCCTGCATAGGCCAAACCCTGTCACAAAGCCATGAAATAAGTTCAAGGTCATCAGCAGCAGAACGAACAAGAGACTGAGCAAGGTGAACGTGTAAAGAAATGATACCAGGCATGATTATATGACCATTCAAATCAGTGATCTCTTCATCAGGATACTTGGACATCAATGCTTCAGTCTTTCCAATGTCGTCAATGGTGGTAGAGCCTTCTTTAACAAGAATAGCGCCATCCATAATGACTTCACGGTTCTTGTTCACAGTGATGATAGAGGCATGAGTGTACAACATGGTGAAGTGAACAGGTATAAGGTAAATGGGGTATTATTTGATTGATTTGACAAAGAAAACAAAATTGAGAGTGATCTCAAGAATTGGCTGTTGAGTGGAGAAGAAAATCAAAAAAAGTTTGGAAAACACGGGGATTTAAAGTTTATTTATAGTCGCCTTATCGCACTTATCAGCAATAGATACCCAAAACTCGGCGTGAAGTTGATTGGCCGAGGGTTTCAATTTTCGGCTTACTCCGCTAACAAATCTCCAATCTGACACTTTGCATTCACTTCAAAACCAGTTAACAAATTCAATACGGCATGCTTCACTAATAAAATAAAATAAAATATATTCACTTATAAACTTATTACCTATTGCAATTACTACGTACTTGGTACAAATTCTTATTCAGATGAGCAATCAATCAATAGTACAGATTGCCTCTTTGCTTCTGATCAACTTCAATGGCTTCAAACAGCGATTTAAAGTTTCCAGCGCCAAAACCATTATGATTCATTCTTTGAATGATTTCAATAAATACAGTAGGACGGTCCATCAAAGGCTTGGTAAATATCTGTAGCAAGTACCCGTTTTCGTCGAAATCCACCAAAATGTTGTTTTTTTCAAGTTCTTCCAGCGATTCCTTAAACGAGTACATGTACTCACCTTGATGAAATTCTTTTTCCTCCTTTTCAAATCCGTATTTAGCAGTGAAAATCTTTTCTGTAGTGTCTGAAGGTACAATATTTGACGATTCAAACGACAAATTAGCAAAATCACTAAGACAAGGCTGGCTGTCATGGACATCACCGTCTTTTTGACTGTGACTTGTACTACTTTTGTTTTCCACAACCAAATCTGTAGAAATCCTGGGCAGCAATCCTTTTTCGCCAAGCCTAGTTTTCAAAATCTGATAGTACGATGCAGGAACTTTAATGAATTCTACTCCACGACTTCGCATATTGCTGATAGCGCTCACGATATCATGTGTAAGAAACGCCAAATGCTGTACCCCAGGGCCATCATAAAACTCATAAAATTCCTCAATCTGGGATTTGCCTTTTCCTTCGGCAGGCTCGTTGATGGGCATCTTGATGAGATCTAATCCCCCTGATGACATGACAATAGACCGAAGAGCGCTATGCTCGGTATGGACCTGCTTATCGTCAACACTCCAAAATCTGTGGAATCCCAGAACGCGCTCATAATATTCACAGGCATCCTCCATCGCATTCCATCCTTGGTTTCCCACACAATGGTCAATACGATCCATAGAAATACTGGGTAGACTTTGATTGAGCGAGTCTTCATTGCAATGAAACTTGTTTGAATAGCCAGGCAAAAATACACCGTTATATGTGGACTCCCCAGTGGCAGAGTCGGTATATTGAACCAATGTATGAGTTGTGTCTCCATAAGTTTGGATAATCGCTTGTCGAACATACCCATTATCATCAGAAATCATGAATGGAGCTGCAACAACTTTGGCTCCATTTTCAACCGCCAAATCATATACATCATCTAAATTACTCACTACAAAGGCAACATCTTTGACACCATCTCCATGTTTCTATATTCAAAAATGGTTAGCACTGAAAATCTCAACTCACCACGATTCATGAAAAAAAACAAATCAATACTTAAGTACTTACTGTCAAATGCTCATATATTTCTCTCAACAGCTTTTCGTCTGAACAATACCCGGAGAAACCAATGTCCAGTCCATTTTTACTATCAGCCTTTTTCTTAGATGCTTCAACTTTCCCCACGCTTCTCAACCCAGAAACAAAAACCATCCTAATCTTTCCGTTCCCAACAACGTGGGCTGCAATGTTTCGAGATCCATTCTCAAGGCCAAAGTACGCCACATGCTGGAACCCCATACGGGATACAAAGTAGGAAGCAAATATTTTGGCATTGCCAACGTACCAGGTAACATGACTATATCCATCAAACCTGTTAGGCTCACAGATGGATGAGGACGAAGAGTCAGTAGAAGCAGTATAGTCCGTAGACCCAGTAGAATCGGTGGATAAAGCAGAGTCGTAATACATTGGATATTTAATAGTTGTAGTTTATTGCTGAACAGCTTTAAAGAAAAATGATTTCTATACTTTGGAATGTGAGGTAATGTTTAACTAGCGCCATTTGTTAAGTTGGTAAATATATATATATATATATATATATATATATATATATATATATAGTTGAAAAAAAAGGATGGAGTTCACTATATACGAATTGTTTTTGATTACTTGGGCCTAATCTTACGGATATAGCCATTCATGTAAGACAACTGAGGCTGGCACAACATAGGTTGTGTGATTATTTATAGTGAGTATTTCTCATGTTGATCCCAACATATTGGATGTGGAAGCTGAGAAGTTCAGGCTGTGTCACATATGAATCATATGTAAGTAAAAATAGCCCGGTAGTCAGATATCATGTAGTTTTTTAAAGCCTTTATGCATGGCTCATTATGCCTTGATATCTTATATCGTAATGTTACTCCATGGAGCTTGTTGCTTGAGTCTGATTGAATTATAATCAGATCCAAATACAATCTCTTTGGTAACAAGAAGACCTTGTGGCTATCAGAACCACACATAATTTGAGCTTTTGAACAATCAATGCTTTTGGTTTACTATTGTTTCATGAATTCAATCAATTTATTTTGTATATAGTCTACAGATATCAATAAATTCTCCCAACACCACTAAACCTGTCTATATTTTCATGTACTCTTCTTTCATAGCTGCTTGAACCATGAGTCCGCATAACTTAGCAAACGGGTTAGTTTTTTCTGCTGCTTCTTTTGCATAAACATTTCCGTATAACCCTCCCAATCGTAGGTAGTTGCTTGCTTTTTTCTCCAATTCCCATCTTGTTGACCCGGTTCTCAAACTCTCTTGGTCGGCATTGTTTGTGAATATGTTGTTTCTTTCTGTATCTTTCTGTCTATACTCCAAACCCTTGTTTAGCAACACTATTTGATGTAAAACCAGCCAGCCCAGAGAAGTGTAAGCCTGGCCCAGTATTTGTCTCGCTCTCTTAATAATCCTTCCATCCGGTTCATTTTTGATTTGGTCCAGTTCTTTTTTGTCGCAAGGTAATTTTGACAAGCTCTCTAATCCTAGTCCTCGGACTTTCAGGTAATCTTTTGCAAGAGATACTGCAATAGCCAAGTTCATATTCATTAAATCCATAGCGCGTGTATGTGCGCCATCCTCCCAAAATTTTCTAGTTATTTCGTTTTTTTGTTGCATGCTTTCTTTTTGAGTTCTGGTCATTGCGGCAATTGCTGAAACTAAAGCACATTTGATGACCTCAGCGTTATTAGCATATAATGAAGCATGGTTTCTCCATTTGCCAATTGCTGCTACAAATGCCTGAGATGCTGCTACTGCACTGATTTTTCGTTCATTGTAGAGGGTAATAATTCGCTCTTCCTCTCTTTGTGCCTCTTCAACATGAAACAAAGAGGCGGCCGATTCTCCAGCATGCAAATCCTTTGTCGAATTTTCCTGACTGGTAGGATTACCAGATGTTTCTGTTTTTTTGTAAACAGAAAGTTCATTTCCTCCTCTAGCACTTCGTGGACTAAAATTAATAAATATTTGGTCAAGGGTGTCGCAGAGCTCTTCAATATCAACCTCTTCCTCTCCTCTACTAGCAGTATCAAAATTGGAATTGAGTCCTAGAAAAGGAGAAAAGTTTTTATCAGCCATATTGCCGTTGCGGTTGGACTCTGCATTGATATTCGAGCTGGAGCCTGCACTGTTATTAATGCTAGCGCCTGTGTTGGCACTCACATCAGGCCTTTCAGTGCCAACAGTTTTCCATTCATTTAGCTCCGTTGCTTGATGACTAAAGAGACAAGAGTATACAAACTGGTCATTAGGAGATAGAGACTTTTGCTTTTCAGGCAAATCTTCAGAGGAATATTGTGACATTTTTTTATTGTGCAGATAGTTTGTTGAGTTCGTTTGGGGAAACTCTTGGTTAAAAAGTGAGTGTAGTGATGTATCAAGTCAAAGAGAAACTGTTGAGTTGGAATTTATTTCTTCTTTTATATTGTAAATTAGTTTCACCTGCATTCGTTTTTTTAAACGCTTCAAATACCAATATATAAAAAGAAATACAGAACTAGGACGAGAGATTAACTTTCTCAGACAATAAAAGGTTTAAGTAACTATGAATTAAGCATACCCAATAATGTAAAACTCTTCTTCTCAAGTCAAGTTTGAACTAGCTGTAGTAATAATAACTTCGCCTTGAATTAACAAGCAAAGCATCAAACTAGTTGGCTAGAGGGGAACAAAAAGTTACACATATGTTTTGTCATGACTAAACCCACTATACAGATATACCTTGAGGTAAGCCGTAGTTTCTAGGGAAACTTGATAGATAAAGATAGGTTTGCTTCCTAGATCGTCATAACTGTTATGTGAATATATTTTAGCCCTTCACTATAATTCAAAACAATTCAATTGCCCAAGTTCACCTATATTTTATAAGACAGAAATCGCCACCTTTCTTGAAAAGTGGACAGCTAATCAGTTTGTTTTCTTGCCTAGGATATAGACCTGAGATTCGTAAATCTAGCTGATATTTTGCTTTGTTTTATTTTTTTGTAAAGTAAAAAGTGTATAAATAATATATAAATTAATAAATAAATTGCTATAAAAAGTCAAGTAATATGGCGAAAATAATATAATAACCTCAATCAGAAAACAATTGAAAAACTACAAGAAAGCTACAAGTGACGCATTAGACTCAAAAAAGCAAATAGTCAACAACTCATAAAGCACAGCTAGGGAAACTCAACAGTAGGAACAGTTCCTGGAAAAGTGTGCCAATCAAAATTTTTGTTTACCTCTTGGGCTTCCTCCGCGTTAGGAACTTTAAAAATAACGACTGCGCATCCATTGGAATTAATAGAAGCAATAGCAGATGTTTCAATAGGTCCAAAGACACCTTCCAACTTTTTAAAAATCTCATCACTATTCTTGAATGCCTTGATATCAACATTACTAACCTTGACAACTGCCTGCTTTTTAGGTGCTTGCTTGCTTTCAACAGGGGCTCCCATTTCCATGTTTGGATGAAAAGAAACGCTAGGTGGCATAGGAAGCATGTTGGGAACCATTGGAACACGGTAGTTAGACCACATTTGCTGATAAGACATCCACTCAGAGTGTTTCTTAATCCAGTCATTAAAGTCAGTAATGGAAGTTAGGGTAAGCTTCACAGTAATACTGTTGGGCAACAACAAAAATCCAGTGTTTTGACAAAGCGAAACAGCAGTCTTTGAATTTGACATTTCAATCAGACCTTTCTTGGTATTATGCTCATCAACATCATCATACATAAAGCATCCAGTAGGCTTTCCATATGCAGTGAAGCATTGAAAAAAAAATTGAGGAGACCACTGCTGGGGAATGTTTTCAACCAAAATAGTTCTAAAGGTATCAGTTTCTTCGGATGCTTCATAAGACTGCTTGGCTGTTGACTGGGGAAAAGGAGCGTCTGTTTGGGCTGTTGGATAACCAGCACGAGGTCTAACTTCCAAAACGACACCATCAAGTTCAAGAGGTCCCTTGTGATTCAACACCTTCTGAACAGATTCTGGAACCAAAAACTTGATAAATGCATAATCTTTTCTGTTGCGGCCAGTGAGAGAGTTTTTGAGGTTAACAGATTTAACCAACCCGAATTGGTTGAAAAAGGCAGATAGCATATCTTGGGTAGTGTTTGGGGAAACATTACCAACAAAGACAACACAATTAACGTCATAAACAAAGCGAGGCTCAATGTATTTGGTGTCATCTTGCACAAAAGACGTGTCAGAATCCTCAATATCGTTTCTGGATCCAGAGTTGTGACGAGAAGAAGGCTGAAACTTAGACACATGTCCGTAATCATCAGATCGGGAGCCCAAACTGGGCTGACGCAATGTCTTAGAGGAAGCAAAAGAATTCATAGAAGAAGCACGAGGATTACGCTTCAAATCTGCTCCCTCGTGCTCTTTCTCCTTTCCAAAGCGAATGCTGGGTTTGCCATCAGACCTCTCAATTTCCTTCTTCTTCGTTACGCTATCATTGTAATGAGCCTCAATGTCAGCTGCAGTATACTTTTTGGAAAAAGTTTTAGAAGAAAAAGGCTTTCCAGACTGAACGTTTGTTTTTGTAGGACCAAGAGGAATCTTTTTGTTGGATAAAGCAGACTTTTTAGGTCCTTCATCCTTGGATGCCACATAATTCTTGTTGTCATTGAGAGCAGAGGAAGTTACCTTTCTAAAAAAATTGAAGAGTAAAGTCAGTAAAGTTCTAGAGAAACAACTACCAAAAAAAAAGGAAAGACATTATTTCATATCAAAGAATACTTTTTAGAAGCCACAGTCGCCCAAGTGTTTCCAGGCGACTTTACTTCGTTTTCGTTTGAATATTTTCTGTTCATATTGATACAAACAAAACTAAGAATAAAAAGTAGAATATAAAAAGCTTGAGATTAAAGAAAAAAAATAAAATAAAAAGGAAAACAAAGCTGTTGTAATTCAAAGAGTAGTATTGCAATTATAACATAAAGTTGGTTTTGAATAGAAGGAAAGGAAAAAAAAGAGGATTTCTAGAAAGCTGATAGTTTTTATACTCGTAGCTAGTTTTTGTGAATTTTTTGGATCAGTTTCTATGACAAGACATAATGGATGCAGCCGTGTGTCTTGATGTGATTTCCAACACGACTCGAAACATTTCAAGGATTTTGTGATACTAAATTATTTATAGTGCGTAAACGACTCGTTTATATTATGGAAAAGGTAAGCTTAGAAGGAAAAAAATATGCATTAAAATAGATTAAAAAAGATATCATAAGTGTCATTAAACATACAAAAAAACTCATAAATACAAATAAATAACTATGGAATAAATAAATAGATTTCTAGCCTTTGTTGAGTTAGTAAAAAATACTCACAATTGCGGAATTAATTAGTGAACAAAGATTGGTTGGGATCTTGAGCACTAGTTTGATGTTGATGAAGTGGGTGGGTATGATGATGAGACCCAAGGCTGAAAAGATTGTGATTAGCCATTTGGGGAGCGTTACTATATTGGTTGTGGTGACTAGGGTTGAACTTGTTGCCAAATTTGGACATTCCAGAAAATGAAAAGAAAGAAGATTTTCTGCGAAGACCACCTTCTTTAGAGTTGTACGTAGTAGGATTGATAGTAGTACGAGGATTAGAAGGTGGGCAAGCCGGAATAAAAAACAATGGTTCTGAAGTCTTGGAGTCTTTGCTGTTGTCGGTAGAGGTAGAAGAGGTACTCAAACATGATGATGTAGTGCTAGTAGAATAAGAGCCCATGATGCTAGATTCAATTGAAGAACCAGAAGTTCTGTTAGAGCTGCTAGCTGTTTCGTGTTGAAGAGAATCATCAGCATAGATTTGGTCATTTTCAAAGCCAATACCATGTTGATCAACAAAGACCGAAGTGTTTCTTTTCTGTGTCATTTGGCTGTCTGCACTTGTTTTGTTTTCAACTGAACCAGCATTAACAAACTGCATTTCAGGCTGGCTGATACAGGTATCAGTATCAATACTGATATCAGTAGTCAAAGCATCTCTGAAACCGACAAGATCTTTAGCTTTGAACCCTTCAGGCACAGCACCAAGCTCACACAAAACGGCATCAATAGCATCCTCCACTTGAGATCTAACTTGGGCTTCAATACTTGAAACACCTCTTTCCATTTCGATCGAAGGAGCAAGCATGGTGTCAGTATTTGCAAAAGCCTTTGGAGTTTGGTGGAAACTGTCCAAAAAGCCATCAGCTTCAGTAGAACCATACTCAACAGTACCCATAGATTGATCGAAATTGGTAGTATCGAGAAGCTCATCACTTTCTGTAGCCACAGGAGCAGAAGCTGGCACTTTAGAAACAGTAAAGTTGTCTGATGCAAAGTTATGAATACCTTCTTGCTCAACACGTTCCCGGAAGTATTCGACAATCAAGTCCTGCTTTATGTCGCTTTCCTGGCCATCAACGAAAGTTTGATTTGAAACGTCGCTAGGCTGTAGTTGGCAAACATTGCAAGTAGCGTCCAAAACCATCTTGAACCAATCATTCTGGACAGCAACAAAACGAGTCAAACTGATGTCCACCATTTGAGTGCAAAGATCAAACAAAACAGGCAATTCGTTTTTCAAACGGATGTGAATACGCCAGAATCTATCAGCATTGCGGAAAAGCATGGTGTCCGCAGCAGAGTGTTGAAATGTAGTAGTGCTGCCAGCCATCTGAGCTGCACCAATTGCAGCAGTTGAAGCTGGAGGAATAGCATTGACACTAAAATCAAATCCTGTGAGCGAAGGAAGACCAGAAGGAGCTGCTGCGGAAGCACCAGTTCTTTGGTGTGTAGTCTTGTATTGCAAATACTTGAGGTATTGGGCGTGCAACTTTTTGCGTTCATCAATAACAGTGAGAATATTTCTAAACATTCCAAGAACCTTGGTCAGTGGGGCAACAACCTCCTCATCAACTCGCTTTTTGAGACGGTTACAAGACAAGTGTGCAGAAGACTCAGTTGTAAAAGTGAGACAAAACATTGCGTAACGACGGTACTGCTTGAGGTTCAACTTTGTCTGAGAAAGCAAGTTGGCCAAAATTTTATCTTCAGGACTCTCGTATTGTTTTGAGCTTTGAGATTTGCTTTTGGAGGAAAACACTGGACGAGGGTGGCTTCCGTTTATGGAAGCGCTAACTATGTTTTCGTCGTCAAGCAAATTAATCCAGTTCATCCAACACTGGGCCAAACCAGAATTGACATCGAAATGATTTTGAATAAATGTAACATTACCCTGGATAACGCCGATAAGATTTTTGATCATTCTGTACTTTTTGTGAAAGTTTGTCAAGTGGGTAAAGAGAGCATCATCTGCATCATGGGTATTTCTGAGACCAAGGAGCATAGAGTTGTAATCTTTCTTATCAGTTTTGTTTGTGGTTGTTGGAGAGGTGATAGCCGCCTCAGTGGTATTAGTCTTTGATGTAGCGGCTGGTGGAGAAGAGAAGTTAGAAGCGAATGTCATAGAGTGAGGTGTAGATGGAGTGTAGTCATTTGAAGAAGAAGAAGAGGCTGAATATGAGTATGCAGATATCAATTCATCAGTGTTGCTTTCCGAATTACTATCGCCAGTTGATGATCGAGATTTAGTAGCGGAAATAGATGGGTATGCAGGTGAGCAAGACATTTCAGCATCGTTGTTGATTCTGTTGGCACATTCTTGAACTTCTTTAAGAGCTTTAGTCATTGAAGCATAGTCTGGATGAGATTCAGGAGTGTTTTTAATCATAGAAGCCAACAGAAGAGGGTATTTGAGCAAACGTTGAACAGGCTTAATGAGAAGCGAGTCGAGAGTCCATGCTTGGGTCATAGGACGGGACTGCTCATGGCATTCAACAAACCAACGTTCAACAGAAGGAGTAGCGAGTTTCTGGATACGGTAAAAGGTATCCATCTGAGTCTTATTTTGAGTGCAGTAGGCCTTGAATACTCGCTCAAGAGTGGGAAGATACTCCAAAAGTGCCAAGCCAACATTGGAAGTATAGTCTTTGAGAATGTCGACTGGTGCACTTTCAGGAGACTGGCCTTCTTGAGGCATCAAGTCACAGTCATGGGTAATGTAAGATGGAACCCAAGACTTGAGACTTGAAACAAAAGACTGAGCAGCATTCAAAATCTGAGGAATGTTTCCAAAAAGTGTAGAAATATCCTTAGGATCAAGGTACTCGCAGTATGGATGAACTGAAGCATATCTGAGATAAACTGAAAGCACAATATCCAAGTCCTTGGCAAAGCTCTCTTCTGTGGTGATCAACTCTCTAATAAGATTGTAGCGAGTGCGAAGCTGCTTTTGTCTTTTGGAGCCAGACAAACTAGGAGTGCTTGGCTCAGGCTGAGGAGATTTGGCAGGCTTCTGAGAAGTTGAAGAGTCATCTGCGTTTTCCAAAACATTGACAAACTGGCAACCTGACTTGCAACATGAAAACATAGAAATACTGTTTTGAGATGTTCTTGCAGAATAGTTTTTAGGCAAATAAGGATCAACAGCGGACTGAGATACACTCGAAGCCTTTGAACAAATCTGACGATGGGGAGTAGAAACGCTGCTTGAAGTCTTGTGGCCATTATTTTGAGTCGAAGAAGAAGGGGTAACAGGACTGATAGTGCAAATATGCTTGTGAGTTGGGATACTGATTTTGAGCTCATTCTTGTTGCTTGCAGCCTGAAACTTGTCAATGTGACTAACACTCATACTGGTGGAATGATTTGGGAGGGTTCTAAGTTGGGTTCCTCTTGTCGCAATTGACCCAGAAGATGCAGATGACTTGTGAGACTTCACACGATTGTGAGTGGCACTTGACTGTTTAGCAACTTCTTTCTTTTCCAAAAACATATTGTGAAGCTGTGTTAGCTGGCTCGGCTTCAAAGACTGGGCACCAGCCTTTTGGACCAAAGGAAGCATGTTAACAGCGTCATAAGCTGGGGTTTTAACCTTGAGTGGCCCAAGAGCGCCCTGAGATTTTGATTTGTGGACTTGTGAAGGGTCATAGTGTTTTTCAGTTTCAGAAACATTACCGAGGCTGTTGCTTGTGATTTTCTGGGAGTTTGAATAAGGGTTGGAAATAGTAGGTATAACTTTTGTGGATGGGTAGTACAAATTGTTTTCCTGCTTAGTGTCAATGAAAGGAAGAGCGTTAGATTTGGGAGCTTTATTAATAGTGAGATTGCTTTCAGCATCATCAACTGAAAAGCCAGTAACATATGATCTCGGTGCAAATTTTTTCAAGTCTTGCTCAGAAAGCTTGGGAGAACTTTGCAATTCATACTGAGCATTTGGGGAAGAAACGGCAGAGTGAAACTTATCAAGACTGGCGTTGTTGATAGAGCCAATGCCAATGTTGGGTTGTTGAAATAATCCAGAAGTAGAAATGTTTGTCAAAGATTTGGATCTGCGGCGAGACTTTTTGAGAAGAGCCTGAGAATCAAGAGTTTTTGGATTAGGCTTCAAAGCATCAATATGAGAAACAAAATCCTGGTACTCAAAAGGCTGAGAGAATGAAGATGAGCTTTTGTGGCTAAGTTTATTCTTGAAAGCAGATTGGGGTCTAGAGTTAGAGTCGTCAGCATTCTCAGAAAATGTAAGAGTGTTATCACTATCAATACTAGCACATGTGCTAACAATATGAGAACGAAGAGAAATAAATGCTTCAGTGGGGGTCAATGATCCCTGAGCTCCAGCAAAATCTTGAAGAGAAGAGTTCGAGCTGGATAGATCAAATCTGATGCCAGCATCTGACTTGTTGAAAGAAGGGTTGCGGGAACTGGAATAAAAGGAAGTAGAAGGTTCGACTGAGATGCTTTGTTGTCTGGATCTTGAGTATTTGCCCAACTTTCTTGCTTTAGAAATTGGTGGAATTTCAGGCTTTGGAAGATTTGAGGCGCCGATGTTTGAAGAAAGAGAAGGTGGTGCAATAGACAATGAAGCTTTTCTGCTTGCAAGTGAAGAGTAGCTACGTGAAGCGTCATAGCTGAAAGAGGAGGAACCATCAATTTTGCTGGAGTCATCAAATGGGTCTTGTACTGCATGAATTTTTTGAGTGGTATCACATTCAGGAGGATCAGCAATAGAATTTGTAGAGCTAGAAAAAACACTGGCATAGCTGGTGGCGCTACCAGCTCTATGAAGTCCAAGACCTATAACCTTAGAGGAAGAATCAAGCAAATCATTGCCATCGAAAGAAAAGGAAGGCTTCAAAAAGCCAGAACTGTCAACGTTGAGAAGACTTTTAGACTTGGAATGGGAGCCTTGTAAACTTTGTGAACAAGACAGATCTGCAACTCTGGATTTAGTGAAAGTTTCAGGTTTCATCAAAAAGTCAGAACCAGCATTTGAACGGTCAGCAGCAGTAATTGAAAGTACTCTTTCTGATGAGGAAGCTGATAATTTGTTTGAGCGAGGCTGGGTATGTTCAAATCCAGAGAGAAGATGATCATTGTCAAAAGATCTGCTTCTACGACGAATTGTTTTGGACATAGGTCCATTGTAATTCTAAAAATGTGAAAAATGAAGTAGGTTAGTTTTTTTTTTTGTTCTCGATATATTCTTTCTTTTACAGTTATTAAAAAAATCCAGTCACAATCAGCCCAGTTATGGTTTAAATATCATTATTAAGCAAGCGCAAAATTAATAATTGTTATGGCCAGGTATTAAAGTCTCGGGGAACTTTTAGAAACTGTGCATATCAATGTAGAATACACATTAAACGGTAATAGGGTGAGTGAAAAATTATTGGGTCCATATCGAAAACGCTAAGCTCAAATAATATCGGGACCTTAATGAAGCTAGTTTTTTCCCAACTTGGAAATTTCTTCCATGAAGTTGGTCAAACCTCGATATATGCTCGCTAGCCATTGAAAAGGATATCTTGATTTTTTGAATGTGTTTAAACCAGCCTAGGATTAACATGGGTTGAATATTACACCAATTTAAATCCAGATTGAATAAAATCATAATGGGTATCTAGTACCAAGTTATGGGAGTGTTTTCTGGGTTAGGTTTTAGATGGCACGGCAACAAAGTGTGACAAATGCTAAACAGCCGTTTAACATTTGTAATACATTTATTGCCTTTCGAAAAAAAAAAAGAAATGAGAAAAAGAAATATACCAAAAACCAGATTGGCAAAAGGCCGCATTGGTGGCTGGATTTTCCAACTGAATAAAAGAAAAAAAGAAAATGCAAAAGTGGTTCAAATGAAAAAAATGAAACATACCTGATTAGGCACTGGAACTGTGACGTTTTGTTGGACATTGAATGACTCGGCTCTTGGACGCTGGCCTTGATCTAAAGATAATGAGGTGGTTGAGGATGCTGATGTTTTTCTGCTTGAATAACGCTCTGATCTATTCATACTGTTTCCACGCTGTTTGGGCACAAATAGTGAACTCTTCTGAGACATTCCAGAATCGTTGTCAAACGAAGTCTCCAAGCCAGACGAGTACTTGTTAACGTTGGATTCAGATGCATTTGTTTTAAAAAACGAAGCAGAGCGGGTGTGATTGGGTAGAAGCTGGTTGTGCGAAACTGAGTGTTTTATTTGAGGTTTGGGAATCAGATGAATTCTAGAGGAGGAAGAAGAATGCGTTTTTGTGAGTGTGCTTTGGTCATTTGGTGTGATGGACTGTTTAGAAGAGTGTTTTTTAGATGGCAACGATTCGCTAAGGATTCTGTTGCGAAAGTCTGAAGGAGGAAGTTGATTGAAACTGCTGCTTGGTCTGATGGGTCGTGGAGGAGGAACTTTAAGATTGCTTGGTGGTTTGGAAGTGTTTGAATTATCAGTTTGTGGTGGAAGTGGTGGTAATTCTTTGTTTAATTGTCCTCTGCGAACTGAATGGCTTTTCTGAGAAACAGTGCTAATGCCACTGTAAATACTGCTTGCTCCGCTTGAAGTAGCGTGTGATCCAAAGGATTCGGAAGTAGATTTTTGGTGAAGTCTATAAAGTTCTGATTTCTGTAACTGCTGCTGATAGCTAGGAATTGTTGTTTGGCGTTCAGGTTGCAGACTATTGAGGTACTGTTGCGACATTTTGTTCTGTTAAATAAACACGTTGAATTGCTGGGAGAAACAGATCAAGTTGAATTATTTCTTAGGCACGAATTAGGAGATTGGATGAAATAACAGGCTGATTTGTATTTCAAAAAGAATACTGTCAATTAATTGAATGGAAAATGCGTAAACAGGTTGAGATGAAATCGAATTTAATAAAAAAAACAGAAATTTGGGCGAGAAATGGCGAAAATTTGTAAATACAATTTTTTTGGCGAGCAAAGGTATATATATAAAGAATTTTATTTGATGCTAAAGCCGGCGCTTTGAGTACAGTACAGAAGGTTTGAATAATCAAGATATAGGGGCCGTAAATGAAATAGAACAATGGCCTAGTGCTATGACTTACACGAGTTTCCAAGACAGTTGCTTGTCTAAAGTGTTTGTCTTATCTGTTGGTGAAGTGCAGACATAAACAAAGGATACAAATTGGATAGACATAGGCACTCATGTTTTAAAAGGCGACAAACAAGCACGCCAACATCTGCAGTCAGTCAAATAAAGACTGGCCAAAAAGCAATATTTAAACAACGTATAAAATAAGACCCTGAGAAGCTTTTTCAAACATCAGAAGGACAATTTTTGGTTTCTTGAATGTCTACAGATCTACGAATATTGTACAGAGATCAACACCTACGCTTTCACGACCTTGAGCTAACTTTCTCGATCAACAAGCCTGTGTGAAGTCTAATGGCCTCGAGATACATGTGTTCTAACTTCAACCATGATGTCTGTTTTTGGTTAATGGCTGTAACTAGAAAAGTCCACTATTGGTGTTGTGGAGCCCATATTGGTACGCTGGTCATGCTATAGTTTCATAGAAGGAGGTTATAGCTAATGTTGCATATATACGCACCACCAAAACAAGCCTACCAGTTGTGAAATTTTGGAAAATAAATATATTTTTTTTCATATGGACCGTTAAATTATAACAGTACCTTTGCAGTTCCATTCTTCTAAATATGGGTGGTTAATTGGCTTAATTACAGATTGATATTATTGTGTTTTCTGGATTCTATGCGTACAATCCGGCTTCTCTGCTCAAGCAAGATAACCTATAACGAGTATAAACTCAAGAGTTTCAACGTTGATCTCAGGTTCACCTTGTTTGTGTATATACGTCTTGTTATTGACCGATTAATCATTTAAAGAATGTTTTTGAAGACTGTCACAGAACAATTAGGAATGCCCCTTTGGATTGTGTGTTCACATATTTCAACTATGATTTTCGTAATCTTTGTGTAAAAAGACATTTCAGAAAAGTCAAGCTTCAACTGTTATCAAGGTACAAAGTCACAAATCAGGTGTGAACTAAGACTTCCCACACAACTGATTAGCAAAAAGTTTGACTATCTGGTATATATTCTAATAGCATACACAGGTTTTTGGTTGACTTGCACTATATGGTCCATAAAATAGGCTGATATTCCAGTACTTGCTGATGAGTGTTTTAAATGACAAACTCAGTTTTTTTTTTTTTTTTTGTATATAAAAATACTGTTGTTTTGTGTTTCAGCTTCAAGAATGGTAGCTAATACCAGCCGGTTGAGTGACAGTTTGTGTACGTTCAAACCAAACATCTAAGACAAGTTTCGAAAAGTTTTTTTAAGTTTGATCCTTTTCAAAATCGCCTATTCTTCTCGGCCATGTCGCAAATAGCATCATTGTTGTCAATATCGCCTTCCTTCGAGCTGTCAAAAATGTCTTTTGAAATAATTTCTCGCGTATTTTTTTAATATTATAGAACTTTTTGTGTGTTCTCTCTGGACGTTTCCGAATGTCTTTGTTTTTACGCCAACCTTTGTATACTGTTTCTATTTTCTGACTATTATTAATTTCAAAGCCAAATCAAATGGGAAATGTAAGACTTTCAATTACACACCATCCTTAATTTTGTATTCACAGTATTCATTATTATATTATTATATATTAACAAGGCTTGTTTTTGACTCTAAAAACCGAGATCAAAGGCTGGTCCAACTGCCAGTAACGAACTTACTTCTTAGGTTATCCCAACACAATGGCTCTATGCACATATTTTCTGCAGTGTACTTTGTATTTAACATGCTTGGAGAACTTTTCTATTTTCAGCTGTGATCATCAGCCCATATTATGTGTTTTAGAACTTTTTTAAAATTATATAGAAGCATCGCTGTGGCCTGGAATTCATAACGGAATTTTTGGCTATTAACCTTTTTGGATCTGGACACCCTTCTGGAAGCACTTGTATTCAAAATATTTTGGTGAGCTATATGTGTCAACACTTTGTTCATTGAATTGTGTATTTGTAGGAGGATGTGTAAAACAATATGCCAAAAAGCTAAAGAGAAAGATCAGCATAATTACTTTTGTTTGGAGTTGAATAATCAGGGGTTTGGTAGACTTAATCAAGATCAATAATTCTTTAGCATACTACATCTATGATGTCACAAGATCGGATGACTGGAGCTCTTTGTATATTCATATGTCTAGGAGTAGCTCACTCTTCTTAACTTTCGCAATATGTTTAAGCGTGAAACTTTGCACCGCAGATCATTTTCAGAAACTTCTGTTCCTGGAGTTTTTAATCGCAAAGCGGTATTTGAAATGCAAAAAGGTTAGTACGTGAGAGTGCGATGAGAAATATGATAGCATGGTATTTGCTTCGTACTGACCCTCGTGCTTGTTTGCAGATGGTAAGGTCAGGTACTAATGTCAGGTCCACATAACAGCATACTAGTTGTCTTGAGGTTACAATCATTGAGCCCGGGAAACTGCCAAATAACAGTCTTACTAAAACAGCTTTTGGTGTGCATACCTCATGGTTAATTACAATTAGTATCATTCACACAAATATTGCATTCACGTGTTGTATTAGTAGTTTGGATACAAAGACTTACTTCTCTCTGTATCAAAAGCACGAGAAACGTTCATACTTGTGCCAACGACTGGACCCAATTGTCAAAATTTAATCATCAAATGTTATCATTGTGTCGTAAACCTGATTAACTTTGGTGCTTTAGTTTATTTTTTGTTACTACGCTATTGGGGTTGAATGATAACAACGGCCACGGCGCCAGTAAGTTCAAGGAACTTCAGTCGCACTAGAGCTTTTTAGGCCAGCCTAGCATCAACTTGACACATCATTGTTTTGCTGAGACACATGTACAACAAAATGAATCGACTAACTTAAAAAGTAAATTATCTCAAACGTTTTTTTCTTTTCTTTTGTTAGTTAGGCTTGTCGAATGTCTTGGAGGTCTGATATCTACGAAGAATGACTTTCTAAACGCTTAGCAGTTGCAATCATGCAACTGGAAAAAGATGCGTAACTGATTAAAGCGCCATGTCAACCTGGCGTTATTATTCATGAAATTATTCTTGTCTCTCCTTCTCAACTACTCCATTCAGCAACTTTTTTTTCTCTTTGAAGCAACAGTGAAATAAGTTTATATGTCAAACAATGATTTAAATATTAGCAAAGGGCGGAAAAAATGAATAATTATAATGAACCAAGTGTTGTTCAATTAGCATCACAGATTTTTGCGTTCCTTTGTTCCTTTGTTTTGTTCCTAGCTTTAGCTTCAAACACCAGATCCAATCCACCTGTGCGACATGTGTACATCTGTTTCTTTTTTTTCTGGTTAGTGAAATAGATATATAAGAGAAAATATTTCATCAGAATTTCACCCGAGTGTACTTTGAAATGTTTGATACTTTGAAAGTCTTTTGTTTTAATGTGAGCAATGCTTCAACAAATTCATATCCTTCTAAAATGCTAACCTAAAAGACAAAAAAAAACTAATTTAAATGATCTAGATTAGATGCTTATGGTGATTGGACAAAAAATATTCCTTTCTCTGTTATTTTGACAGAACTATATACTTTTTTCAAAGACATAACATGTTACAAAAGTTTCAAGGAGATTTTAAGAAATCAAAAACATGAGGTTGTTACTGTTCCTAAACTACCCACCAGAAATATTGGGTACACGGGAACTGGGCGTCGTGTTGATTAAACTGAAGCCATGAAATAATTATCACCAAGAAATAAAATAATCGGAAGACAAAACCTTTGGGATCCCCGAGTATACCTCGAGCGTACAGATACAGGCTTAACGTTTTGGCCTTCTGTGTGTGGTGAAAAAAATTCCATTGTTTAAAAAAATTTTTGTAATTATAAGTGGGACTTATGAAATATTAAAGCTTTGACAGCTGAACAAATTAAACAGGTTTAAAAAAAAAACTCACGATTTTCAATAGCCATAGATTCAAATCTTTGGGGGGAAAAAGCGATTGCATATATTAATTTTTTAATACTATATATGCCTTCTGTAGATGTCTAAAACATAATGGGACCGTAATACTTTTGGTTTTTGCTTTTGTTCTTTTGTCATCGCCAACACGTATCACAGTTGTCTGAGCTGAAGCTACAAATACGATCGTCGAAGAGTATGATTTTCTAACAACTTTCTTAAATGCTGTTATCAAGTCTAAAGCTATACACTGAGTAGTTTATTAGGGGCGGCTCTTTTCGTTTTAAGATAGCGAAAATACAACCACTTGAATTGTTTAATCTCTAAGTTGAACCTAGATGTAGTAGCCAGTAACTAATACATGTATTGGGAAAGATTGAGATGGCTGAGCATTGGTCAGCAGCATAGAAGCTCTGGATGCACTTTAGCTGATCTATTTAATATCTTTAAATGTTGTATTCTTTTCTTTTTCTTCTGGTTTTTTTGTTGAATAGCTCAACGACACTAGAGTGCTCAAACATTTCTTTTAGATTTGTACTTAGTAAACGACTTGGGTTTGCCGTACCTTTATGGCCTGCATACCACAAGGACTTTTGGCTTTTTCATCATCACAACGGAAAATCAAACACGTGTATGAACCGCCGAGTCGAATTCTTGTTTTTATATACATAAGAAAAATGGAATAGCAAAAAAAAAAAAAAAAAAAAATTAATACTTGTGTGAACACACATATACATGCTTAGATAAAGAGTTTTAATCTTGTTTTATGGAAATTCGTTTCGTTCAAAGATTGATGTTACCGTAACATCAAGAACCATATGTTCTTTGAACTATGTTTTATCAAAACTGGTATGTCTAAGGGGTTCTGACCTGAGGAAATTGTTTTGGTGTTGCGAGCGTGGGAGAATTAGCCAGATTGCGCGTCAACTGGCAATTCGTCAACTCAACACAAACGGGAATTCAAATAATATGGTATTATAATTTGTCTAGTCCTCAAACAAACTATCTACCGACGATCCCATGTATAACTTAAGCTGGTTTTTAGTGATTGGCACAATCTTGACTTTGATCAGATCCCAGTTTGAGCGATCATAGGCCTGGAAACGATGGCAGCCTCCGAAACCGAAATAATAAGGTTGCCCTTTATGAGACAAGGTTAGTACATCAATTGGAGTCATATCATCATAGTCTGCCTGCTGCCGATCGAAAGTATCGCTATCGCTATCTGTGTTTGCTTTTATTCTTCCAGTATCAATTTCAGACTCCGGAATAGGACGATCTGCTGCGTACAATTCCTTACCTTTGTCCGTCAGCGCTTGTGGTGCGTGATCATATTCTCGTGACATGGTTTCCATCATTCTGTCGATCTTGGGCTCATCAAGAACTGGAGCAATTGGTCTGCGAATCAGGTCTCGACGAAGGTACATAACGTTACGAAGACCGCCAGTTTGAATAGACTGCATTGTGTAATTGATGTATTAAATGAGAATGCGAGGATGCGGGTATATGTAAATGAACTGAAACAAAAGGTTAGCTTTGGTTTGAGAAAGGCTTTATTGTACTAGTTGTAATGAATAATAAGACATGGATTAAAAGAAAATCCGATGAGACTGGAACCCCTTTAATTTATATAGAATATTGATTTTTAGTGCTGGTTGTTATTTGTAATTAATTGGGCGTTAAAGACCGTTGACTTCTACGCCTCAGTTGGTATTTTTCAGCATCCAGAAATCTAGACCTGTAGGCAAATTAGTAATAATGCGGAAAATTTTTAGTAACTGATTATAATGATTAAAAACCTTAGGAAATCTGGCCAGAATGGAAACAAAAGACAAGAGCAATCCTAATTTAACATTCGGTGTCAAGCTGATTTGCTTTATCGAGAAATGTTGTTAAATTTCAGTCTTGTGTTTAAAACTAATTTACTTTCATATTTAGTATGTAAATAGCAGTCATAAGATTACAAGTATTTTTAACCTTAACAAAATTAGTTAAGATTAAACTCTCGCAAAGCCTAAGTTGATGAAGCAAGAAAAGATCGTATCGGCTGGATCTTATTTGAGACGGAGCATGTGCTGAAAAGCCAGGAAGTACCGCTGATATGTTTACGTTTGATGTTCCGAAATCTCTAAGAAAAAGACCTGTCTATTTGGTGTTATCTAGTAATTGTGTAGCACATTCTATGACAAGTGATGTCATAGAGTCAGTAAACAATAAAATCAAATCAAATTAGTTAAGCCTAGCAAGCAACTTAGTTAGTTAACTGATTGGCTACTCAGTACTAGCCATATTTTTTTCGACCCACCAATTTAAACATTATCCATACACAATCTTTTCCAAAATATTTGACGACAATGCGTTCTCACTTTCTTCAGTCCGGCTCGAGGATGCTTCATTCATCTCTTGCCAAATCTACTAGAACACCGCTTTCTACGACTAGTTCGCTTTTATCAGTTCTTACTCATCAACGGCACACGACATTGTTGCCATTTAAATCGTCATTGGGATACTACCCATTCAATAACCAACGTTCAGCTCTTTTTTCTACATCCGCAAAATGCTTTAAGTCACAACCAGAAGTTCCATCTAAAACTGCAGGTGATGGCAAAGTAGTTGTTGACGTTTCGAATCATCCTATCTTCAAGCGACTTCCAAAGTTTTTGCATCCATACACAATTGGTTTTATCAATGCTCCAGTTTCGTATGTTACTGCGTTTCTTTTGGTTCACGAACTAACAGCCATTGTTCCGCTTTTTGGTCTTTGGGGATTTTTCTATTATTACGACTACACGCCTGTTTCAGGAATCCCAGACTGGCTTTTGTTGAAAGGCACACATTTCATTGATGTGTTGGCAGAGCGAAATGGATGGACTTCACTTAAGACTGAGGCTGGCGCAAACATTGTGTTGCAAGGAGCTGTTGCATATGCAATCGTGAAGGCCTTGCTGCCATTCAGAGCAATGTTTTCTGTGGCTACCATGCCTTGGGTTGCCCGATGGGTAATTGTTCCTTTCACCAGACTGTTTGCCAGACGTGGAAAAAAGGTTGTGAAAAATGGCCAAGGAACAAACATAAGCGGTGCCGCTAACGACAAGGCTAAGCAGGTCTCACCAGTAGCTGATTCAAAAGGTCAGGTTTGGACCCAAGATCTGCCTAGTGAGCCTCCATCCATCAAGCCTAGAAAATCAAACAATCGTCCAGAATTGTAATTTATTAGCATTTCTAAATAAGAAAAAAAAAAACTTGACTACGAACTTTGAGAAGCATTGGGCTTCACATTATACCAAGTTGTCAAGAAGGCATTTGTATTCCCACAGATGACAAGGATTCATACCATTGTATATAATCAAAGGAATGTCGTATGGTCTTACTTCGTTGGAATCTTGTGTACTTGATCATCTGACGTCTGTTTAACGTCAGGCAAAACCTGATTCAAAATTCTTCTGTAAAAAATGTATTAATCAAACGAAAAAAAACAAGAAAAAAAACGGATAAATCTAAACAATAATCAATGATTGATATTCAACATGCTCACAAATTAACAACATTACTTAAAACTAACAAAATCCATCGTTTATTCCATATTATATTCCAAAAATATTAGACTTTCCACACTATTTCTTCAATTTTTCATCGTGCTAAAAAAGCAGACTGTTTCTGGAAAGCGCGCGCCTGTTCTCTATGAGGCGGGTAAGCCAGTTTTTTAAGCATCAACTTTACACATCCATCAGTGCCAATTACCACAAGAATACCAGTATCCACCCATGAATCCGGCTGATCACATACTGCGTTACCACGAACCTGTAGCATACCAACATTATATGAGCCAGCGAGATGACTGCCAGGATAATCTGAAACGTTAAACTCGAGACTGACCATTGGTGGTCCTAAATTGACAAAATTACATGTTTTGGCAATTGAATCTCCATTGCCATGGGTTCCCAAGTCTGAAGGGCCATGGACGGTTCTATAGTCTCCAATTGTAGTCTGGCAAATGGGACCAGCAACCATAGGCGATGCCAAACCATGAATGACTGGTGCACCTGTCAAGGCCCTAAGTGAATTACATGCTTTTTGATCCATATCTTGTCCCTTTTCGCTTTCAAACTGGTATTGGATGTGTGGGCAAATCATTTTGTAGGTATAAATCATCCTTACTGATTCAAAAAGAGACAATGCAGCTCTTGGTCTTAGAGTACCACGATTAAGATAACTCATGCTCTTGACGTATGTAACTCCCGAAAAAATCCCAAGCGATTTGGTAAAGGTTGAAAGAAGCCAAGATGTGAAATCGTCACAAACAAGGATAGTAGGCTTGAGGTATTTCATTGTAGCATGGAAAGAAACGTCTTGGCCTTCAATGAATGCCAGAGAAGCACCTTCAACCAAAGCCGCTAGCTGATAAATGAGGGTATACATATTGCAAGACGCAGTGAAGATCAACACCTTGTCGTCTTGAGTCCATTGAACTTTTTTGGGAAGAAACGCTCTTTGTGACAGAATGGAAGTCATAATCTGGTTATTTGTAAACAACGATACTGAAGGTGTAGGGTTGTGCATAGGTGCTCCCGAAGTTTTTTGCATAAACACAACACCAATTATAGGCTTTTCAATTTCTGGTTTAGGGAACTCAAAAAGCCAATGCTCTTGAGGATTGGAGTTTCCTTGAATCAAAAATGCGTCCCAGCTGAAAACTTCGACAAACTTAGAGAGGGTATCATTTAACTTTTCTCCAGTATAAAGAACAAGTCTTAGATTTGGTGCATATTTCTCCAAAGATACATTGTCGAAAATGTTACTGTTGGAAACAACAATAGCGAAAGGGTTTGCCTTGGCAATCATATTCCCAAGAGAAGAACTCGTGAGATCAGCATCATGTTGGATGATACGAACAGGGATGTTGAAAAGAATTGCTGCAAAAATGGTAACAAGTGTTTTAATGGAATTATCAGCGATAATTACTAGGCAGGTGTCATTTGGATCATCAGACTTGTTCAAAGTGTCCAAAAGCTTGTTACCAATAACCATGGCCCATGGCTTGACGGTTTCTAAAACAGCAAAAAAAAAAAAAAAGAATGGAATCGTTAGTATAAATCAATTTGTAAGGCATTGAAACAAAAAAAAAAAAGAAAAGATTGAAGTCAAAACCTACCACCTTGAAATGTTTCGACACTGATTTCTTCGTCTCTAAGAGAAATGCTCCGATAAAAGTTGTATGCTTTAGGAATCTGGATCCAGATATCTTTCATTGTGCAATTGCGAAACAATGTTGGTCCTCCATCTCGGATAGGCAATCCTGTCAGCAAATTTGTTCCTGGAGGTTTGTGAATGTTTCTATACGTTTGGGAATGGCCTGGGTTCCGGACAGGAAAAGCTACCCCTTGCATGGCGAGTATTTCTGGATCAGCATCTGGAGCATGAAGATAGACAGTATAAAAGTAGATGGCACTGATAGTGACAAGCAAGATTATAGACATGTCAAATGAATCTAAAGAATTGTAGAAAGATTGAAATTTTTCAATATAACCAGACAAGAATTGGACCATGAAGTCCTGATCTGGATTGGAATGAAGGTTTGAAGTGTAGCCAGACATTGCTAATGATGGATTCACTTGAGACTTGAAAAAACAACAGTGTTGCCAAAAAAAAGAGAAAAAAAGATTTCAATTCTTAGTGGAAATATCAATTAATAATGACTTTTATGAAGGAAGAAAAAGAAATAGTCGAAACAGGTAATTTTATGACCAAAATAGCACCTCCTGTCACACTCTGAACGAGTATACCATCATGTGATCCAACAAAAGTCGTTTTTTCAATCAGAAAAGGGCGTGCGGCTGAATTCACATGATTATGCTTTGTCCCAGGTTTAAAAAAACAAGCACATATAAAAATAAACACACACACAAATGATCCATCTTGTCTAAATCCTCATAGACTGAGTGATACTAAAGTCCATACATATTCAGTCGATCTTTTCAAAAACTAACACCGCCATTTTCCGAGTCAATTTCAGTGAATATAATATATAAAGAAATATGGATAGTTCAGATCAATCACAAACACAAAATGAGCTACAACAGTTGCGATTAGACCTTCTTGGTGCTGTTCAGTCTCTCTCTGCTCGATGCTTATACCAAGCTTCAAAATGGTTAGTATTATATAGCCTCAGTGACATCCCTCATGATACAAGCTCCAAGAACTAACCAAATATCGTTGTTTTGTTTTTATTTCACTTTTATTTCCCCTTTGATCAGGGTTGCTGAAGCTGTAAATTCGTTGAGCTTGCCCAATGTTGAGAAGTCAGCTCCGGCATCTTTCCTGGCATCAGGAACTTTAGCTGGAAAGTATCAGCTTCAACAACCAGAACTGCCAATAATGTCAGATCAAGAAGTATTGGCAAAAACATATTTCGATTGTCACGAATATGACCGATGCGCTTATCTGCTTCGAGACACAAAAACTCCACTAGGACTGTTTTTGAAGCTATATGCATTATACATTGTATGTTCTCCTTGTTTTTTTTTTTTTTTTTTTTGCTATATCAACAATGATATTGCGTTTAACTCAAGCCGTTAAAACATCTAACAAACTGATTAATAAAATTTATTTGATTCTAGTCCGGAGAAAAGAAGAAAGAAGAAGAGCATGAGGGTATTCTAAGCCCCAAAGACGGTACCAGTTCCAACAAACAAGTTGTCAAAATTGTTAAAGAGTTGGATGAATATTTTTTACACAATGAAGACGAGCCATACCTTCTTTACTTGTGAGTATTACAAAAAGCTAACAGCTCAAAAGACATACTAACAATCTCTTTATAGACATGCAATTGCATTGATTCATCAAAAAAACGAAAAAGATGCGCTGGATAGACTTGTTAGATCTGTAGCTCTGATGCCATACAACTGGAGCGCATGGCAAGAGATTTTTACATGCCTCGAAAATGTTGAACAAGTAAGTAGCTGTTGTTTGTATTTAGCTCAGTATCTTTGCAAACTAACTTTCTTTTGCTATTTTAGTTGCAAGACTTGCTTCCAGTATTACCTAGACACTTGATGTGTAGAATATTTACAGTCTACGCCAACCAAGAGTTTTTCCAGCATGACGAAATCGATATTGAAGAAATCAACGAAATCCTCACCTTTATGCCAAATTTTAACTTTTTAATAATTCAAAAGGCAATGATTTACTACCACGGACTAGAATATGACGAGTCTGAATTAGGGTTTGAAAAAGTGTTGGCCAATGATCCACATCGACTAGATTATATGGATAGCTATTCAA
This sequence comes from Magnusiomyces tetraspermus, assembly GCA_030578715.1. Classification (NCBI taxonomy): domain Eukaryota; kingdom Fungi; phylum Ascomycota; class Dipodascomycetes; order Dipodascales; family Dipodascaceae; genus Magnusiomyces; species Magnusiomyces tetraspermus. The sequence goes on from JAKTYL010000096.1 coordinate 67,771, forward strand.
ATATTTTATATGTGATGGAACGGCGCCCAAAACTTGCGTATCTAGCTCAACTGGCGTCCGCAACCGACAAGTTCCGACCAGAAACGTGTTGCATTATTGGAAACTATTATTCTTTGAGATCAGAGCACGAAAAAGCAATTACATACTACCAAAGAGCTTTGACGCTAAACAGAAGTTGTTTGTCTGCTTGGACATTGATGGGACATGAGTTTGTAGAATTGAAAAATACCCACGCTGCGATTGAATCGTACCGCCATGCGGTTGATGTCAACAAGAATGATTTCAGAGCATGGTACGGATTGGGCCAAGCGTACGAAGTGCTGGATATGAACTACTATTCTCTTTATTATTACCAGCGCTCGGCAGCAATTAAGCCTATGGATTCAAGAATGTGGCAGGCATTAGGAAATTGTTACGAAAAACTTGGAAAAAATACAGAAGCTGTTTTGACGTACAGACGTGCTTTGGGTTTGTCTCAGTCGTTTGATTATAGCATTTTGCTACGACTTGCCATGATTGAAGAAAAGAATGATAATATGGAAAGAGCTGCCGATTATATGCGAAGATGCGTGCTGGGTCCTATTGGATATACAAATGGTGATAGTAGACTGGCAGCAGCCGCAGCCGCAGCTTCAGTTGGAGGCGAGGAAACATCAATGGCTGTGCTGGGCAGTAGCAGCAAAACAGGAGATAATTTGGGAGAAGGAGGAGCAGAAGAAAAAGAAGGAGGAGACACTGGTGAAGACCATGCTAATGCCTCAGCTGGAGCCGTAGAAAAAACACATGCAAGGTTATGGCTAGCTCGGTACGAAATGGGACGTCAAAACTGGATGGCTGCTAACGAATACGCAAGCGGTATTCAAAACGGGCTTCCAGCAGAAATGGATGAAGCAAGAGCGATTGTCAAAGATACCAATAGCCGAATGGCCGAAGAATTGGCGGCCGCTGAGGCAGCAGCGATGGCAGCAGGAGAAGGTATTGGAAATGCGTCGATGAATAAAGGGTATTCGACAGGAAAAGGAAAGGGAAAAGGGGGCGGAGGAAATGAAAGGAAGGGATTGTTTTCGGGGTCAGGTACTACGAGGGATCCAGGCAATGATCAGCAAGCTAGAGGGCGCGAGTTCCAAGACTTTTGGGCAAACAGGTAGACTTGGATTAAAATAAAAATAAAAATAAGGAAGGTATAGTAATAATTTATCAAAAGGCAATTTTTTTTTTTTTTTTTTTTTACAAGTTTACCATATCATCATTTGAAGAAGAAAAAGAGAGTCATTATTCATTAAATATGTGATTTAAATAATATATTAGTTCATTAATTCATTTCTTCATCACTATCCACGTACAAATTATGAGCAGTCTTTCCATATTGCTGATGTCCTAACTCAGCAGCCGGTAAATCTCCAATACCATTATTATTTTTCTTTAAAATCTCAACACGTAGTGCACGGTTGGCTGCTATAGTATGAACAAGGTATTCATACACAACTTCAAGAACAACACTTTTGCTTTTTGTAGAAGAAACAGAAGCAGCAGCAGCAGCAGCAGAATTAGCGGTGGCAGTAGAAGCAGAGTTTGATTTCTTTGAACTGGCTCTTCCTTTGGATTTTTTGGAAAGCCTTGCATTATTTTCATCATCCCCGGTGTCTTCCTTTTTGATATCTCCATTTTCATTTATAGAGCCATTGTTGCTGTTGCCATTCTTATCGTTGTTGATATCTCCCTTTTCAGATTGAAGTTCGTCAGAATCAAATGTCGAGTTTACAGAAGCCGCCAGAGTCAAATCGCTATACGCGACTGCCGACTTTTGTGACCCTGAGGTCGTGACCGAACCGCTGAGTTTCGGGACTAGCTGGCACATGTGGTTGAACTGGGTTTTGATGAGGTCGCGGCGACGCTTTTCAGAGTATATGTGGTTGATTCGTTTTTGGTCTTCGGAAAGGATTTCACGGCGTGCTTTTGTGGAAGCTGAAGAAGAAGTAGTGGTAGTAGAAGAGTTTTTGGTATGAGAAGGTTTTGACTTAGACTGTGTCAAACTGTTGTTTTGTTGGTGATCAAAAACAGTACCATTATTATTATTATTTTTATCAGCATTGGTATAATTACTTGAATACAATGCCGCAGAAACGCCGTCCACAGAAGATCCTGGTTTGGGTTTTGATAATAACATTTCTTTAGATATCCTGTGCTTCCCAATATTGTTAACAGCAACAATAGCTGGCTTTCCATTTTTTCCACCTTGAGAGGCATAAACATTTTGGACGATGCTGTGAGCGTTTTGGCTAGTAGCGCTTGGATTAGAATCCAAGGCTTTTGCCCTATCTCGCCGCGAGTTGTAACCACTATACCAGTTTTGCAACGAGTCTGTACTTTCAGCCGACCTAATTAGTTTTGAAAGCTGCCCGTTATCGTTGTTTTGGGGCAGTGATGGGTCAGTGGTGCCCATTCTTAATTGACTAGGCATTTGATGCATCTCAAGTCCTCCAGATGGTCCCCGTTTGTTGGAGTTTGCATTTCTGTTTGGAAGAATAGTAGGTCGAGAAGACAGCTTGCTGAGGGTGTCAAATGCTATATTCAATTCTTCAGAAGACGTTAGAGTATCATTTTTCATAAACTTTGCTGCTGCTGGTAAAGTATTTGCATTCGTAACAGCGTTTGCGTCATTACTGGAATTATAAGAAGTATTGGAGTTGATCTGAATACCCTGGGTATTAGGAATAGCAGATTGGATTCCATAAATTCTTTGAATTGACGGAAGTCCGTCGTGAGTCGACGGGTATTTGGGTTTGGACACTGTGACTGCAGGAGCTAGCGCAAACTTGCCGCCATGAAAATTCGGGTCTGTACCAAACTGTAATGATTTTGCAGGTTTTGCAGAATGATTAATTGAAGAACTGTTATTATTCATATTAATGTTATCAGCAGCACCACCACTAGGTGATGATGGCACTGCTATTGGTGGCATCGGTATAGGAATTGGAATTGAAGCATGGCCTGGTACAGGAGTTGCTGCTGATGGCGGTGTAGGTATTGGCAGCACGCTTGGATCGTTTCGGTAATTCAAAACATTTTGTGGAAACATGTTGTCATTGCTAATATACCTTGGGTCAGTCGTTGCTGACTGGACATTTTGGCCTTTTGAAATACTGTTACTATTGTTGTTGTTTGACTGAAGAAGGTCATTTTGTGAATGATTTGAAGTGGTAGTGGAAGAATTCTGGGCACGCTCGGCACGTCGGGTATTCGAATTGGTATTCAGATTAGTATTAAACTGTTCATTCAAATTGGTATCCAATCTATTTTGTGTGTCGCTACTACGCACGCCGTTATTTCCAGTGGACCTTTGAGGAATGTTTAAATGATGAACAGGGGCAGGGCCAGAATCCGCTCCATTCGTGTTGCCGCCCAATGGTGCCGTTCCCAAGTTAAAGTTTTGTGAATGTGATTGTCCAATTCTTCCTCCCGAGCCGATCATTTCTCCTGAACCAACCACTCCTTCTGAGCCCATAATTTCGTCTGGCCTAACCATTTCCCCAGACTCTGCTGTCATTTCATGATCATGATTGCTGCCACCACCCCCAACACCGTTAGACATTCCAAAGAAAACGTCATGATTAATTTTTGGATCAAACAAAAATTCCGAGTCTTCTTGGCCAACTCTATCAAAAAACTGGGAAATGAGTTGAAACTCTTGGGCATTGAATAGAGGAGGCCCTGTTGTGGCTGTTATTGTTGGATTTGAGTATGAACTTATATTCATATTCATATTAATATTTGGAGTCCCATTTGCGTTTGTGGTGGAGTTTAAATTTGTGCTTGAAATTGAGGATGGCGTCGAAGATAATGCCCGGTTTTGGCTCGAAAGTGTAGGATTTAGGGAAGCAGGAGAATGACTTTGGATATTAAACTGTGATGACGGGGTGTTTATTAGTTCATTGTGAGTATGAGTGAGATGATGATGGTGATGGCCATGAGTATGGCTATTGTTGTTGATTCGGGCTTGCGGAGCATGCTTAAACTCTAAAGAATGGGATTCAATAGGACCGGACAGATTCTGGGATTCGAGATAGTTATGATCTGTAAAAGCATGCTGTTGCCGATGATTATGGTGCCCAAACTGTGACGATTGTTTTACATAATAGCTTCTAGGTTGCTTATCGGAGGCCTGATGCTGTAACTGCGAACTGCGATTATTGCCAATATCATTATTATTGTTACTCAGTTGACTGCTACTGACACTGCTAAGATTGTTTGCTGGCGAAGAGAGTGTGTACTCATCAGAACTTCTTTCGAATGCTGGCGGCAACGTCAGTTCAGCGAAAGTATCTCTCTCACACCCTTGTGCTTGCTCCTGGTCTAGTTGTTCTTGTTCTTCATCTTCTTCTGCAAACACAAGGCTTGCGACGTCACCACCAGGAAACAACGCGCTTGGGGCAATGTCCAACGGGATGTTAGCAAAAGCTGCATCGAAGTCTTGCGTAAAGTCGAAATCAAACGTCTCTGAGCTGGGCTGTTCCATTGTCCTATCCATCTTTTGATCTATTCTACCAGCCTTTTTCTTTCTATCTCTTTTTTTTTTTTTTTTTTCCCTTTGTTGGTCGGTATATTGAAAGAAAAGAGAGTAAAGAGTTATCGAAATTTATAAATACCAACAAATAAAAAGGATATTGAGAATATATATATATATATATTTATGTGAGATGTATTTGTTGCTAGTAGTATATTTATGTCTACATGTATTTATATAATTAAAAAAAAATCAAAAACACAAAATCAAAAAAATTATAAAAACGGCTGTAGAGAAATAAAAAACCTGGTCAAGACTTGGGGAAAAGGTTAAATAGTAGAGACATTAAAATGGTACAAAATTTGCATGTGAAATGTTTAAAAAGGAGTATAATAGATCGATCAATGTCTAGTAATGAGTGCTAATAAATAAGAAATAATGCGTAATAAATGATAAATAATAAATAATAAATAATGTGTAATAAATAATAAATAAACATATAAAAAACTCTAAATAAACTCAATTCTTAACAAAAAAAACAATAAAATAAATAAAAAGTGTGCAATTTCACATGCAAAAAAAAAAAAAAAAAAAAAAAAAAAAAAAAAAAAAAAAAAAAAAAAAAAAAAAAGACAATAAGAAAGAAATAAGACAGGTTATAGCCGTACATCTACCCCACTCTCTCCTCTCCATTGTCATTTATCTCTTTTCGGCACTGTTGAGAAAACAAATAAAAATAATAAATAAGGGGAAAACTAATGAAAAAAATAAATAAATAAAATACATATACCTCGGTTTTTAGCTGTGATGGTTGCTACTACTGCTACTATTACGGTTGTTATTGTTTGACATCATCGATAAAGGTCTCAGGCTTCGTTGGCTTGTTGTCGAAGGTCGACGAATAGTAGTGGTTGCTGATGTTCCATTGGACGTTTCAAGAAGAACCATTTTAATTTCGTTCAACACTGCGTTTGAGCCATCTTCGTCTTGATTTTCATGTTCACGTTCGTACCTATTGCCGTCGCTGATTTCGTCGCCGTCATTGTTGTCATCATTGCCAGTGCTTATAATAATAGTGTCTTTGCTGGCCCTCGAATCAGGTTTGGATAACGACAACGTTGTGGATGACAAGTCAGGTTCATGAGAGTCCATAAATGAAAGGCGGGATGGCGAACTTGCTGATAATCCTGTATTTGGGCCCATCATAGCATTGTTAATACTACTAGCACCACTTACATTCAATACCAAACCACCACCTAACAACATATTGCTCCATCTGGTCGGGTTTTTCAGTGACCGAATGCTTTTTCCAAATGATGCAGACGCAGTTGACGAAAAAGATGTTCGCTTGGACGACAAAGAGGTTGCTGCTGAAGATACAGAATCCCGAGTTCCGTGGTGACGACCCATTGTTGGCAAACTAAGAAAGCTACCATTTCGTTGACTAAACCCATTATTATTATTAGTATTATTGTATGAATAACAATGGCATTGATCATTGTTTGTAGTATCTCCTTTTTGAAAACTGCTGCCTGTTGGTAGCGATAATAATGGCAAAGTGTTGACTCGCGATTGGAATAAAGAAAAGGACTTGGAATCCAAGATTCCAGAAACTGAAGACCCAGTGACACCATTTTCAAACTGTTTAAACTCAAGTAAGCGTTGGACTAGTCGTTCGAGGACCATTGAAAGAGCTTTATTGTGTCTTTGGAGTCTGCGGATTTCAGAGTCTTGTAAAGAGTCCTGTTGTGCAGATTTGGTATTATTAGTGGTATTGGCATTGCTGGTATTGTCGGCGCCAATAATTTTGGAATTGTTGTGGGTAGTACCAATAAATTGCTTGTCCAAGGGATCAATGCTGGATTTAGTTGGCGTGGTATCTGAATCATAATCTTTTTGATTTCCTTCTTCACCATCTCTTCCAATCCTGGTATCATCATGGCTTTTATCATTTTCTTTAAACCCACCAAGCACAGCTTTTTCTGCCAACAAATACTGAAACTCTACATTTTCTTGTTCAACCCTTTCCATTTTCTTTTGCTGCTGCTTTAACCGAGTCTCTATTTGTGAATGTCGGATTGTGTATTCCCTTGAGACTAGTTCAGTTTGTTGACGAAGTTGTTCGAGTTCCATTTTTAATTGTTCAATGATCTTATCTTTTGTCTTATCTTTTGCAGCTGGAGAGGAAGCAGATGTGTAGGAAGAAGAATTGGAAGCGGTAGAGGAAGAAGAGTGTGAACCAAAACCGGAAGAAGTGGAGAATGGAAAAGTGCTAGTGAATGAAGAAACAATCGGAGATTGAGTAGGGTATGAAGTCACTGTAGTGGAGTTTGAAACATTAGAACTGACTGACGAAGACGATGATGAAGAGGAAGAAGAAGAATATGCTGAAGAAAAAGTATTTGTTGGTCGTGTCAATCCAAACCCTGCAAAACTTGTAAATGAATTTGCCGAAAACTGTTTCTTGTGTCCATATTGTTTACAGTTACTGTCATTGTTGGTATTATTATTATTATTAAAATTGGTATTGTTACTATTATTAGGGCTAAGATGCATCGAATCAACTGGAGATGGTAATGCTTTAGAATGCTCATTAGGTACCATTTTCACCAGCCTATTAATTTCTTCCCTCATTTTCTTCATTTCTCTTTCATACTCTTGTTCTTTATCCAACCACTGTTTCTTTTCGTTCAAATTGTAAACTTGTTCTTGCGACATTTCCGTTTCCAAGTTATGCACAGACTTTTTGTACTCTTTAATCTGTGCCGTCAACCCTGCCACTTCTTTGGCCATAGTAACTACGTCGTTTTCCAGTTGCGATTGGAGGTCGAGGCTGCGCGTCAATTTTGTGCGCGTTTCGCGGAGTTGCCGGTCGAGATTGGCAGTCTCCATTTGTTCAAGTTCCAAATCCTGGCGCAACTTTTCTGTTTGTGCAAATACGCCTGATGAGCCGTACGCTTGTGGAGCATATTCTTGGTGAGGATTTTGGTGATGATGAGACGAGGAGGAGGAGGAGGAGGGGGCTGTTGTTGAGGATGGCTTTGGTTTTGTTTTTGTACTTGGTGATTGATTATGATTGTTGCTGTTGTTGTTGTTGACATGACTATTACTGCTACTTTTTCCAAATCCAAATGACAAGCTGCTGAATCTAGAATGTTTACCTCCAGAGCTTTCAGCCTGCGCTGTCCAGTTACTGCCACTACTACCATTACCACTACCACTAATGCCACGAAGATATTGGGAATAGTTGTTGTTAAACGCATCAGCCTGATGATCATGTACTAGCATGACGTTCCCTCCTAACCCTCCTGATCCTCCTGGACTTGCTAGCCCAGGAACTCCAAACATTGCATTTGTTCCAGGCACACTTGTAGTCGACGATAGAGACGACGAACTCGAAAATACTGACGATCTTCTTCGCTGCTGTCTTTGCTGTTGGTGCCGTGTTGCTGCTGCTGCTGGGAAGACAGGAGAAGCTGTAGAAAAGTTTGGGAAAGGCTGTGAAGGAGTGCTGGTCTCGTTAGTAGTGGCACTGCTGGCAGGGTTGCTAGGAGAATCCGAGTTGGGAGGTGAGTTGAGAGAAGTTGATGCTTTGTTGTTTAATGAAAGTGTAGTGTCTTCGTCAACAGTAGAGAGCGGAGTAGATAGCGACGGGTTTGCATGATTAGAAGCTGGCATCGAGGCTTGCAGAGTGACGAAACTACGAAATAAAATGTATAAATTAGGGGCCTAAGGAGTATTATTTGGAAGAGTTGTATATAACGAAAAAAAAAAAAAAAAACGAACAACAATAGGGAACAGTCGTAATTAGTAACAAAAAGCAAAAGTGGTTCTATATACAGGGATGATATCCATTTACAAGGGATGTGTGTGTGTGTATATATATATTCATTTATTTATATATATGTATTTATGTATATTGATTTATATGTATTTATATAACACTGACATTACAGCAGCTGTAACAATTTAGTTGGTTTGCCAGCTAGTTTCTGGCGTTGGCCCCAGTCACGACGAGGAGCTACAAAAACGCCTGCGGGTGCCAGAACGTATCCGGAGTAGTATTTACCCTAATCTCCCGAATGGTCACTCCGTTGTCAGGTGATCAGCGACTCAGCATTGGATTCCTAACCACGTGTATGTCACGATAAACGTGAGATGCCTGGCGTGAGAAACTATGACCTCATTTCGAGACATGTGACATGATGCCGTATTTTCAGCCGTAGGCATCTCTCGCTGTTGCCAGGACAATCGCACGGCTTTACTTTTTCACTTTCTGATTTTAGCTTTTTCATTTTTGGCTTTTTTTCGGTTGCTGTCACAGCCAGATGGGCAGAGACATGTACGACCAGGGATACTTGCAAGGATGGTTGCAGTTTTGGTGGTCGACTGATTTAGCGCACCAGGCACACGCCTTTGCTGACAGCCAATGATCTCCAGGCGACGCGGCCTCGTGGGGCAGATCAGGCCAAAGATGGCTTACGCGAGGGTCCAGACAGGATGTGTCCCAGCCTTGAGTCTAGCGGACCAGCTACGAGCAGAAAAAAACAGCAGGCTTGCTCGCCAGTGTCCGGCGGCCAGAAATGGCCAGATGTATATACACCCGCAAAGCCGTGTTTTACCATGAGCAACCGTAGAGCTGCACGTCAAGTGACTGTTTCTCAGACTTGACTGCTGCCACGTTGGGGACGTTAACGTGCAGAGAGTTCTTGGACGCCCGATAAAAGAGGAGAAACAGATGGCTTTTGCACCCGGTGCATATGTTTTGGCCTGTTCCTGGGCTGGTTTAAGTGCCGAGACTGCAAGTGAGCTGTGAGTGCTGTAAGCCGTGGGCCCACGACGTTTTGCAGCACGCCGTAGCGAAGAAACGAGTCCATTGCAAAGCCAAGTTTGGAGCGACCGTTGGGTTTTGTGTGCCGCCAAAAAAAACAAAACAAAAAAAAAGCCTGTGCCAGAACCAGACCCAAATCGAAATTCATGCTGGCCCTGGATGGGCAATGTTAAATTGTGCCAGCGCCAGAATACGCAATTTCGAGACGCGGATGTGAAGCACATGTGTGTTTGGGCCTAATAGCCGTTATCCTGGGTCTGTAACTCGTTCGAGGTATTCGATCTCAATTGCCCTTTTCATAAAAAAAAAAAAAAAGCAACAATGGCCGGAGGATGACGAAATGGCACAGACTGCTTCCAAAGAGATAAGACCCAACAATACATGTCTGACCGGGCTCTGGAAAAGAGTATAAATACTTGTTTCTTTCCCTTTCTTTCATTTTCTTTGTTTCTTTTAATTCTTCAACGCCCAACTAGTACTGAACTGTATACAGTCCTAGAACCTTTATACCCTCACACACACACACACACACACACACACACATAGATATATAGATATATATATATATACATATATACATATATACATATATACATATATACATATATACATATATACATATACTCACACTCACATACTCACACTCACACACAAATACATACCACAATGACCCTCGTCAACCGATGGTACTCCATGGTTGCGGATGAGCTCCACACACCTTGGAAAAAAGAAACCGTGCAAGAAACTAAATATGACCAAGAAGCTGAGGCACAGATCGTTAACAGAAAAGGAATGGGCAAGTACTGGCCAATTCTGACTGCTGGTGCTGGTCTGTTTTCCGACGGATATGTTAATAATGTAAGTTGGTGTGTGCTTTTATAATTCACCGTTTACTTTGGACCAGTACTAACAACTTTTCTTTTTCTAGTCTATCGGTTCTGTGAGCACTATCATTGGCATTTTACATCCCCACGAATACAAAAACTCGCCTGCCCAGTCCAACGTCTCGTCCATCGCGTTCGTCGGCACCGTCGTCGGCCAGCTCTTTTTCGGCTACGTCGCCGATTACCACAACCGCAAAATCGGCATGATTGTGTCGACCATTATCCTCATTGTGTTTACCATTCTGGCGTCGGGCTCGTGGGGCGCCGGCGGGTCCATCTACGGCATGCTGGCAGCACTGACGGCGTACCGCTTCTTCATCGGCATCGGTATTGGCGGTGAGTACCCAGCAGGCTCTGTCGCTGCTGCCGAGGCGAGTGCCGTTCTGAGCAAAGGCTCGCGGAACCGGTTCTTTGTGCTGTTTACGAATTTCATGATTGATTTCGGGTTTGTTGTTTCGGCGTTTGTGCCGCTGGTGCTGCTGTGGATATGCGGTAAAAACCATCTGACTCCCGTTTGGAGACTGACCTTGGGATTAGGTGCCATTCCACCCATCTCGTTGTTTTTCCTGCGACTCAAGTTTAAAGAGCCGGAACAGTTTTCGAAAAACAACCTGAAAAGAACAAGAACGCCGTACTGGCTGGTTACCAAGTTTTACGGGCCAAGACTGATTGTGGTGTCGCTGATTTGGTTCATTTATGATTTCTCTGCCTATTCGTTTGGCATTTACTCTTCTGCCATTCTCAATATCATCATCCCAGACGGCGATTTGTACAAAACTTTTGGCTGGAACACCGTTTTGAACTTGTTTTACATTCCCGGCGCGTTCCTCGGTGCCTACGCATCTGACTACCTGGGACCCCGGCTTTCGCTGACCATTGGCGTCGGGCTACAAGGCATTGTCGGCTTCATTATGGCTGCCTGCTACGAAAGATTGACCAAGCAAATTGGCGCGTTTGTCGTTGTGTACGGTATCTTCTTGTCGCTCGGCGAGTTTGGCCCCGGCGACCAAATTGGCACCATTGCTTCCAAAACCTCAGCGTCCTGTGTCCGTGGCCAGTACTACGGTGTGGCCGCGGCGATTGGCAAGATTGGCGCGTTTGTGGGAACTAAAACGTTCCCGTATATCATCAAAGGGCTTGGTGGAACAGACACTGTTCGCGGTAACCAGGGGCCGTTTTGGATTTCGTCTTCGCTGTGCATTTTTTCAGCGTTTTTGGCGCTGTTTTTCCTGCCTCCTCTGGGACAAGACCAGGTTATGGCGGAAGATGACTTGTTTAGAGAGTACTTGAGGGCGAACGGATTTGATGTGTCGCTGATGGGCGACGAAGTTTCAGTGTCTTCGATGGAGTCTGATCCAAAGAAACTGGAGGTTGAAAGGGTTTCGGATGCAATTGAGTATAAAAATTGATCCCTTTTAGTTTTTTTTTTGTTTAGTTTAGTTTATTTAAATTTTAATTACGAGTTTTCGCTGTTTTTGGTTTTTAAAAGTCGCTGTTTGTGGAAACAAAGCTGTTTCTGTCCAGCAGCGTGTGTGGCTATTCCTCCTTGGCCGTTGGAACAATGGCATAGGGCTTGCTGGTCCAAACGGCAATTCAATTCACTTTATCCAAGGGCCCTGGGGGAGAGAGCTGTTTGTCTCAGAGACAAGGCGTTGCAGCCGTCCTTTTGGTCCAAACTGCCTAATCCAGTCTGCCTCGTTTTCTCCATTATCGTAGATCTAGTCTCTCTCATGAGATAGTTCGACATTAATTTTAAGTCACATGATAATCACATGATTGTAATATTACTAGTTTTTCCACACACCCATCTTTGTTGGCCACCTTGTCACGTATTAATCTAACGCACACACACACACACACATATATATATATAGATATATATAAATATATATATATCTAGATACCTATATATTTTCAACACAACCGACTTTATTACACTACACTCTAAACCCTTTTCCAAACTATAGGCACTTTTATAAAAGAGGGCGAAAATATACTTAAAGGGAAGAGATAGGACACAAAAAAAAAAAAAAAAAATGAGTACTGGCGATATCCAAGAGTATGTACATATTTGCCTTTAGGTCCAAGAGATTCATAGAGTTGCTGGTCTATCTATCCTCTTGATATCCCAAGATTCAATTGGCTTCACTTTCAGTCTCCATTGCTCAACCTCCATTGCGCCACTTGTAGCAATTATTAACATTCCCTATTTCTTTCCTTTTTTTTTTTTTTTTTAGCGTTTTCTTAGGCATTCCACCAATAACCCGCACCCTCGTCGGTACGGTGCTAGTCCTCCTGCTCGCCCAAAGTTTTCAGTACGCGCACCTGTTTATCAATGTCTGGAGCTGGACGGTTTACAAGGCACAGGTTTGGCGGCCATGTACGTATTAACTTTTGACAACCTTTTTTTTTTTTTGTGATGGTTGCTATTGAAAAGATGTTAAAGTGCTATTGAAATGATATTGAAACGATATTGAAATGATATTGGAATGACAAACTAATTGCTGTTTGGGTTTTAGTTACTGCGTTTTTGATGCCGACACCCTCGAATCCCATTGAAGCCGTTATGGATATTTATACAAGCAAGTATTTCAACGTTTGAACATTACTACATGCTATAAACAGTCGATCTGTATAACTCCAACACTCACACCCCAGTTTCACAACTAACCTCTTTTCCTAAAATATACAGTTTACAGCAATAGCCGCAAAATCGAAGAAGACAAGTTTTTGAGAAACAAGGCTGATTATGCTTGGTATTTGACAATTATCGGTGTCATTATTATGGTAAGTTGTTCTTTGTATAACTCTCAGTTCAAACAGTTCCCCCCTCAACTAACCCATTTTCCGCTACACACAAAAGGCCCTCAACACCTTGACCGGCGGCGTTCTCTATTTCCGCCCTTTGGTCCTGGCGCTCACCTACACCTGGGCCCAAGACCACTCCGACACCCAAGTGATGTTTGTCGTTTTGAAAGTCAAGGCCGTGTACTTGCCGTTCCTCATGCTCCTCTTTGCGCTAGTTGCTGGCGGGCAGACTGCCTTTTTGACGAGCGCGACTGGGCTCGTGGCGGCACACTTTTATCTTTTCTTTAGCAGCCTGTACCCAAGTGTGGCGGCTGGCGGTAGAGGCAGACGGATGTGGTTCGTGGAGACACCAAGGATTTACTACCAGCTGTTTTCGGCGTTTGAGACAAGAAGGCCAGGAGGAGGAGGAAATGGCAATAATAGCAGGTTTGAAAAGAAGGATGGGTATGGGACAGAAGTTAGGCCGTTGTCTGCTGGAGCAGGAAGTGGAACCGGGTTTCAAAACCCGTTTTCTTTTTCGAGTCAGTTTAAAGGAAAAGGTCAGCGCTTGGGTGGTTAAAAGAAGCAATTAATTAGGGCATATATATATATATACAAAACATTATTGATAAAGACAAGAAATGTAAAAGTATAGAGTAAAAAGTAAAAAGTAAATATTGTACTTGATATTAAGTTTTATTAATGATATTGAATGTTATTTATTAATGCCAATATGTGATGATTATTTTCCAACATCCATCTCTTTTTCCATGTCCATCTAGAATTCGACTTTAATGTTTGTCTTGATGTACTAACATCAATCGTAATCCCAATATGTCAATTTCCAATTTCCAATTCATCGCCTTCCATTTTCCGTTTCCCTTTTGTTACTCTGCAAACTCTGGACGCAAATCACTTCGTCGGGGCTGCACCAACGGATGGAGCTGCACCAAGTACGTAATTGCCCACATGATGTAACACATGGCAATCGTCAAAATAACGCTGCTGCGCCAAACGGTCGTGTCGTTTTTGGGCGCAGCAAACCAAAAGATTGTAGAGGCGAGGGCGCAGGTTAGGAATACAAAGACAACAGTCCAGCTAAAAAAAATAATAATAAAGGAGAAAGTGAGAGTAAGAGGTTAGTACGTCAATTGACAAAGAGAAAAGGTGTGAGTTGGAGGCAATGGTATAATCTATTTGTTCTTGGTCCATTTTTTTTTTTTTCTGTAAATATATACACGACCAATATCTTTAATTTGAGCCAAAAGCAACCAAGTGACCAAAATGGTCAAGAGGTAAAATAAAAGAATCAATTTACTGGCTGCGTTCAGGGAAAAAGAATTGGACATCACACACACACATGCCACAAACCTTTGGTGAGCCTCTCAAGGGAGTATAAAACAATGGTATTAGACCAAATGAATACTTAAAAAGCAGTGGTTTTTTGGGAATACGAGCTTTTCATAAAAGCACTCCAAAAAAAAAAAAAAAAAAAAAAAATCTTTTTTTTTTTTTTTTTTTTTTTTTCTGGTATTAAGCAAACGTTTTCCAGGTTGGTGTGGTGATGTACTGCAAAAGAAAGGGTATCTAGAAAAGGCAACCTGAATGATATATTATGAGCCATGGGTATATAGCTAATGGTATATATATATATTCATTTGACTGGCAATCCTAATAGCTTTGTGCTTTTGACTTTAACAAGTCACGATTCAAAGACCGACCACATTCTCCTAAACTATTGCCGGTATTTCAAAGTCTATTCACCAACAGACCAAGTCCAAGAAGATAAACAAATTTCCTCCAAGAAAAAGAAAATAAACGCGCAGACATGGCAGATTATACACAAACTGAATCTAAACTTACCCACTCATTTTTACTTGTTGTTGTTCAGAACGGATAACGGTATATATATATATATATATAATTTAAATATAAATGCAGTGAAAAAAGACGTATCGACAACAGCAGCAATGGTTTGATACAAAGAAAGACTCCAAGAAAGAAATGATTGCTTATTTATCTGGTGTATAGAAGAGAATAAACAAAAAGCCACGAAGCGTGTATATATCAAGAAGAGAGTGAATTAAGAGTGGATGTATAAAGGTATCTCCGATGTGTGTCGTGCGTGCTTGGGGAGGACTTGAAAGGGCTGCAAAGAGAGAGTGGGAGAGTGTGAGAGAGAGGGAAGCCGCAGGGCGCAGTGTCACATGAGTATCACGTTGCAGCGTTTATTCGTAGCGCATGGCCCCGGGGCATTCACCGTTTTAGGTGTACGTGTTTCCGTGACGTGAGAATGAGTGGAAATGGTATGAAATTGGATATATATCTATGTAAATTTAAGGGCAAATGCCAAAAACGAAGCTTCTTTGGACTTTCCCATACATTCAAACAGCTATACACCACAGAGGAAGATTGGAACACCTTGTTTTGGAAACAATGATAGTAATAATGCTTATGACAGCCTGTGTCACAGAAATTGTGAGACACCTACGGAGAGAGACAAAACACCTTGTTTCATCACGACCTGGCAAAAACAACAACCGTGTTGCCATTAAATCTCAATAACCTGTTGATACGAAAATTGGCAAGCGACTAAATAGGTGATTTGCATTTGGACATGCCATTGACTGGTCATTGACCTGTTGCCAATTTGGTCGAGCCTGAAAATGCGATTTTTGATTACAAGGCTTGTTGTATCAACACCAAACCTTGGGCCCATTTATAAAAAACGAAAAAACAAAAAGTTAATATTTTGCGTGTATACATTTTCTTCCTCTTCTTCTTCTCTGAAACCCAGTTTTCTTTTTTTTTTTTTTTTTCTGCCTTTTAGCATAGACATAAAGCTTTAGATATTAACAAAAGGATTTGATTTAGATACTTTTTCTCTTTTTTTTTTTTTTTTTTTTTTTTTTTTTTTTTTTTTTTTTTATTTTTTTTATTCAACATTTTTCAACACTTATTCTACACAACTGTTTCTAAATGGCTACAACTAGAACTTACGATCTTCTTGTCAAATTGCTCTTGATAGGCGATTCTGGTAAGTTTTAAAAGCATGATATGATTGGAAAATTAGAAAAAAAACAAAAAAAAAAAACAAGATTCAAAGAAAACATCAAAAAAGGAGCAGTATTTTTTAAAATTACTTGATATCAATTTGAATACCAGCTTTCACAGTCTTTCATAAACGGGTTTTGTATCTGCTATGAAGTCAAATACCATTTGGAATTTCTCAGTGGTGATTGAAACTGAGCTTTGATACGCTTTTTAAGATACCATTGAACAATATTTGATAAATGACACTCTGATACCCCCAAACCATCGTTTGTGCTTTTTTTTTTTTTTTTTCTTTTTTTTTTGTTATCTTAAGTTTTGACTGTAAGCACCTTACGTTATCTATCTTTCTAGAAATCACCTCTCAAAAATAAACAAAATCATTGATTTCGATGATAATGATGACGATAATAACTAAAACGAGAATTTTCCAATAATTATACCATTCCGAACTGCCCTTGGTTTTTTGAGTTTTTTTTTTTTTTTTTTTTTTTTTTTTTTTTTTTTTTGAAATATACCTCTGCCGATATTTTTGTTTTTGTTTTTTCTTCTTGTGAAAGGGGCTATGAGCGAATATATACATATATATATCGCGTTGGCATGTACAAATGTACTGAAATATTCTTAATCTCTCTGACCCCTTATGACCATCACTTCAATGCTTCTCATTTCACGTCTAACACAATAACTCGTTTCATTTTTACTTTCTAGGCGTGGGCAAGTCTTGTCTTCTTCTTCGTTTCTGCGATGACCAGTTTACTCCCAGTTTTATTACCACTATCGGTATCGACTTCAAGATCCGAACCATTGATCTCGACAGTAAAAAAGTGAAATTGCAGGTCTGGGATACTGCTGGACAAGAGCGATTCAAAACTATTACAACAGCCTACTACAGAGGTGCCATGGGCATTTTGCTGGTTTATGATGTCACTGATCTTAAATCTTTTGAGAGTATGTTTTCCCCCTTTTTTTTTTTTTTTTTTCACTTGCCAGCCAAACAAACGAGTTACTAATTGACGACAACTATTTTTGATTATTTTTTTAGATATCCGATCGTGGTACTCCAATGTCCAACAACATGCTAGCGAAAATGTCGTTTTAGTCCTCGTCGGCAACAAATCCGACATGGAAGACAAGCGAGTTGTATCCACCGCCGACGGCCAAGCACTGGCCAACGAGCTTGGAATTCCTTTCATTGAAGCTTCTGCAAAGACCAACGATAACGTCGACGATACCTTTTTCTCGCTTGCAAGAAGAGTCAAAGATAACGTGTTGGCGGCATCTGCTGCTACTGGCGAGGCCGAGATTGGAGGAAATGCAAGTGTCAATGTTGGTAGAGCTAATGGTGAACCTTCTGGTAAATGCTGTTAAACAAGAGGGAAAGGGAAGGAATAAAGGGGGAAAAAAAGGAAAGGGAAAGGCAATGAGTTAATAATTTTAATACCAATCTTAATAAGTAATCTTAATAAATAATTTTAATTAATAATAAATGTGAATATATATTAAAATAGTAGGGAAAATGATTTACATTTATATCCAGGTCCGCAATTATTTTACCCAGACTTTGGAAAACAAGCTTGGCTAGTCATAGTGAAACAGCAAAAAGCCGGCAAATCCGTAAATGAATTAAGAAATAAGCCAAGTTTTGTAAATATTTCTATTAAATTCAAGTAAATGTAATTTCTTAGCAGCTTGTAATTCAGTTAATGAGACGGAGCACATCCGATTGGGACCAGTTCCATTCACACAAAATCAATTGCGGGTGGAGTATCCCAGTCATGCCAAACCCATGTGATCCTACCACCATTTCTGACTTTTTCAGACCAACGCCGATTATACCTATATATTTCCGACTTGCAGCAAACAGCAATAAGCCTCTCTCACTCTATATATATATATACATATATATACTTCTCCACATTTAAACTCAATTCTCAATTCCCGAAAAATGACTAATGATCCTATTAGAGTCGTGGTATGTGGTGACGAAGGTATGCTTTTATTTGTGTTTTAATGCTGTTGCATGTTTTCTTCAAGGTTGTTGACTAACAGTGTTTAATAGGCGTTGGAAAATCAAGGTATTAATGATTAGTTATAGATGTAATACAATTCAATATCAGAAATTCTAACTTCCATTTCAATTTTTTCACACTCACACACACACACTCTCTTTCATTATGCTTATTATTTTTATTTCAGTTTAATCACCTCACTATTAAAAGACGTCTTTGTTCCAAAAATCCAAAGCGTTTTACCTCCAATCACCATCCCAAAAGAATTCACGTCAACCCCAGATATCTCCAATGCTGCCATAATTGTCGACACATCTTCTGACCCACTCGAAACACAAACCTTACAGCAGGAAATCAAGCGCGCAAATGTGATTTGGCTAGTTTACTCGGGCCACTACACCTGTGAACGCATTTCACTGTTTTGGATGCCGTATTTCAGATCAATGGGCGTCAACTTGCCTGTCGTTTTGTGTGCCAACAAGTGTGACGAGTCTTCACGAAGCGTCGAAGGAGCAACAGGAGCTGGAGGAGCAGGAGGCGAGACTGGCGAAACAGAAGAAAGCGTTATTGAAGAAGAGATGATTCCAATTATGCGGGAATTCAAAGAGATCCAAGCCTGTATTAGATGTTCTGCAAAAGAACGGTACAACGTTAATGAAGCCTTTTATCTGTGCCAGCGCGCAGTCACTCATCCGATCACTCCATTATTCGATTCTAAAGAAAATTGCCTAAAGCCTGCGTGCGTACAAGCCCTTTGTCGAATCTTTTTCTTGTCTGACCGTGACCAAGACGGGTACCTTTCTGACCGCGAGTTTTATCTTTTGCAGCTCAACTGCTTCAACAAATCCATGGACACGAGAGAAATTGCAAAAGTCAAAGAAACCTTGATTGAGTTGTCGCAAAATTCTGCAGTCCCTGCCGTGACGGAAAAGGGGATTTCGGAAGAAGGCTTTATTTTGTTGAACCAGGTATTCGTTGTAAATGGGCGACACGAAACTGTCTGGGGAATTTTACGCGCTTTTCATTATACCGACTCGCTTTCGTTGTCTGACAGCTTCTTATACCCCAAACTGGACGTACCCGAGAACTCTAGTGTGGAGTTGAGTCCAGAAGGATACAGGTTTTTGGTGGACATGTTTGTGTTGTTTGATAAAGACAATGATGGTGGTTTGAACGAAGCAGAGTTGAACTATTTGTTCAAACCGACTCCAGGAATACCCAAGCTCTGGCAAGAATCTAATTTTGCGCACTCAGCTGTTCATAACGAAGCAGGATACATTACACTTCAAGGATGGCTAGCACAGTGGAGCATGACAACTAACCTTGAGTACAAAACTACAATGGAATATTTGGCACTGCTAGGATTCGAAAGCAGCTTATCGTTAAATCCAAATACCCAGGTTATTCATTCAGCATTTGGGCATCGCAGAATCACAGACGCTCTTAAAGTCACAAAACCTCGCAAAAAACGAAATCCATCAACCAGATCGTACCGAAACTCTATTGTTGACCGATCGGTTTTTAACTGTTTTGTTGTAGGAAGCCGAGGCTCGGGGAAGACTGCTTTGCTGACTTCTTTCCTGAACCGGCCAGTATCTGAAGAATATGCTCCAACAATTCGACCCATCACTGTTGTCAACAGTGTTGAAGTGCATGGCGGTAAACAATGCTACTTGATTCTTGAAGAACTTGGCGAACTAGAGCTTGCTGTGCTTGATAACAAATCCCGGCTAGAAAAATGCGACGTGTTGTGCTGTACATATGACTCCTCAGACCCCGAAAGCTTTGCATACCTTGTTGAATTGCGCAAAAAGTATCCGCTCTTGGACACTTTGCCTGCCGTATACGTTGCTCTTAAAGCTGACTTGGACCGACAAGAACAGCGCGGCGATTTGCAGCCTGATGTATACACCCGCGAGCTCAAAATGCCCGTTCCGCTTCATGTGTCGGCACAGTGGCCGTCCGCATTAAACGAGCTGTTTATTCAGCTGGCCGAGGCTGCTAGAAAACCAGGCCCTGCTACGCCTCGCTTTGATGACGACGAAGAGGAATTCAATTTAATGTCAATGCTGAAAATTGCAGGTATAGTGGGCACCTGTGCAATTACATTGTCTTGGCTTTGGCGAAGTTATTTCCAAAACTCGAAATCATAATTGTTGTTTCAAAAGTTTACATGAATGATTGCCATTTTCATTAATTGAAAATGAATTATACAAGTAGAATTAAAAACATTAGTTTGAATAAATAAATAAAATTTATTAAAAGTTATTCAATACAAAAAAGCAAATAAATAAAAAAAGTCCAATAAAAATAATAATAATAATAATACATATATATATAAAAGCCCAGAAAAAATATTGTCACAGATATAATAATAATAATTGTAAATAAAAAATAATTAAAAAGTTGTTTATAGAGAAAGCTGAAAAAATGTGAATAGAAGGTTAAAAATGTCGCTGTTCTTTCTGGAAATATGCTCTGTATACATGAATAAACGTGTATACAGGACAGGCACACACGAAAGAAAAAAAAAAACAAAAATCCCTTGGTTGGAAGTGTCGTTCTTGTTGCTGTTGTTTATGCAAAGGAAAAAAAAATATAGAAAATTCTAAATTCTAAATTCTAAAAATGTTTGAATTCTAAAGTTTAGGAGAAAAAACTTAGAGAAAGCAAGGTTACAACACAAGAGAAACTAAGATAGCAACAACAATTCCGGAAACTCCAGCCTTGAAAGTAGCACCAGAGTTAACTTGGGCAGGGACGGATGAGCCAGGAGAGTTGTCGGTACCAGGTGAGACTTGTGGAAGAGTAGGTTCAGTTGCAGGAGGACAGTTGGGACCAGTGCAAGGAGCTGGTGGAGCAACAGGAACAGCAGGTGGACATTCAGATCCAGTGCAAGGAGCAGCGGGTGCTGGAGGACAGTTGGGGCCAGTGCAAGGAGCAGCTGGTGCAGGAGCGGCAGGAGTGTTTGAAGAGCCTGGAGCAGGAACAACTGGAGTAGGGGCACTAGCAGAGCCATGAGAGGCAGGAACAACTGGAGCAGCAGGAGCAGAAGGAACAACTGGAGCAGCAGGAGTGTTTGCAGAGCTGGGAGCAGCAGGAGCAGCAGGAGTGTTTGCAGAGCTGGGAGCAGCAGGAGTGTTTGAAGAGCCTGGAGCAGGAACAACTGGAGTAGGGGCACTAGCAGAGCCATGAGAGGCAGGAACAACTGGAGCAGCAGGAGCAGAAGGAACAACTGGAGCAGCAGGAGTGTTTGCAGAGCTGGGAGCAGCAGGAGCAGCAGGAGTGTTTGCAGAGCTGGAAGCAGCAGGAGCAACTGGAGCATTGGAAGTGCCAGGAACAACTGGTGTATTTGCCGAGCTAGGAGCAGGAACAACAGGAGCCGAGGTGACAGGAACAGGAACAGATGCTGATGCACTTGTACTGGATCCTGGAGCAGGGCTAGATGCAGGTACAGCTGGTGAGCTGCTACTGGTTTGAGGAGTGATGGAGGAAGGAACTGGTGTAGAAGGTGCAGAAGGTGCAACAGGAGTGCTGTTAGCAGAGCCAGGTGCGGAGGAAGTAGCAGGAACAGCTGGTGAGGTGGAAGCAGGAGGAGTACTGAGGCCAGTGTTTGTCTCAGGTGGACAGACAGTAGTAGTAACTGTGACTTCAGTAGAGACAATAGAAATGCTGGTGACAATACTAGAAACAGTAGACACCTTAGACTGGCAGACTTCAGTGTAACTGCATGGAATAGTAACAGTGCTAAACTGAGTAGTGGAAACCACGGAAGTAGAAACAGTTGGGACAACGGAAGTTGTAGTAATAGTGACTGCTGGAGAAGGTGATGAAGGTGCGGGAGCAGGACTGGAGGCGGTTTGAGAAGAGGAAGGAGCAGGAGCAGAGGAAGGAGCAGGAGAAGAGGAAGGAGCTGGAGCAGAGGAAGGAGCAGGAGTAGAGGAAGGAGTAGATGAAGATTGAGAAGATGAAATAGCAGGGCTACTAGGAGTAACTGTACGATCAGTTGTAGAAGCTGAAGTTAAAGTAGTGACCGTAGAAGAAACAATAGTGCTGGTAACTGTCTTGATGTGCTTAGTAGTTGTAACCTTAGACTCGCAAGCCTCAGTTTGATGGCATGGAATGGTGACAGTCTTGGAGCTAGTAATAACAACTGGAGACTCGATTGTGGTAATAATAGTAGTCTTGCTATAGGAAGCAGAAGGAATAGAAGATGGTGTGCTCTGAGACTCGGTTGATGGAGCAGGTGTTGTTGGAGCGGTACTAGGAACAATAGTGCTTGTGAAGGTTGAAACAGTAGAGATGACAGCAGTAGTGCTCTTGCAGATATCAGTATTGGAGCATGGGATGGTAAAAGTGATGTAAGAAGTAGAGCAACTCTCAGTAGTAATGTAGGTTGTAAGACTGGTAGAAGTACCGGTGGTTGTAGTAAGAGATACAGGGTTGCAAGCCGGAAGAGTAAATGTCGAAGGTGCAACAGTAGTAGCAGGATAGACAGTTTCAATTGCAGGCGAGTATCCAGTAGCAGGTACAGTGACAGTGGAAGCAGAAACAGTAGTTCCTGGAACAACAGTGGTACCTGGCATAGAACCTGAAATACAAACAGGAACGGAATGAGAGACCATAGGTTGAAGGGTAATAGTAACAGTAGCAGGGTTGATAGGAGTAGAAGTGCGAGTAGTTGTAGTAGTGTTGAAGTTGTTGCAGGCAGTCAAGGTCAAGGTCAAGGCAGGGATTGTGGTACCCTGATAGACAGTGTTAGCAGTAGTAGATGGAGCAACAGTGGTACCAGAAACAACGGTTGTACCGGGCATGAAACCAGGAATACACGTAGGAGTAGACTGGGTAACCGAGGCTGGAACAGTAACATATCCAGGAGTGGTGCTGGGACTGGTGCTAGGAACGGGACTGGTGCTTGGAGTAGAGCTGAGGCTAGTGCTAGGAGTAGTGCTGAAGCTGATAGTATTGTTAGTGAATGGGCTGCAAGCAGTGAGGGTCAAGGTCAAGGCTGGAACAGTAACTCCTTCAT